>JAVQKC010209756.1:0-18935 GCA_036025475.1 Philypnodon macrostomus | reverse complement strand
ATCATACATACATATAGTGCAGCAGCAGTAAACATATTATGTAAAGTGGTTTAGTGCAGTATTATTGAGAGTTCAGTGTTATTGAGAGCATTATTGAGAGTTCAGTAGTCTGACAGCTTAGGGGTAGTAACTGTCTCTCCTGCCAGTGATGTCCTTTGCTGTTCGCACCACCCTCTGTAGTGCTTTTCGGCTCTGAGCGGTGCAGTTCCCATACCACTCTGTGATGCAGGCTCTCGATGGTGCACCTGTAGAAGTGAGGATGCTGGTGTTCATACCATATACTGTATGATATTTTTTTATGAAAGGTCAGAAATATGCCAAGGGAGAACTTAAGGATATGTTCGCATTCAGCGCTAGGAGCACAAAGGGTCAGTAAAGGCGCAGATACTTTTTAGTGGATTCTACAGTTGTGAGATTTGTCACCCAATGGACTTGGTTGAGGCCAAGTCAGTGCCATTTCTCTAGTTTGAAATGGCATTGAGCTGGTTGCTTTTTTATTGCTTTGCACAGTTTTAGATTTTTTTTGTCAATGCCAGCAACAGTGATCGTCGCAGGGTGAAATTGCTCCACCTGACTCTGCATGCCTTGAGACAACAGACGTCTCATTTGTTGATTTGTCTCACACACCCAGAGCTTTAATCTTTTGTTTCTTCTCCTCGATCAAACCTAGTCTCCATTTGTCATTTTAGTTTTCTTTCCCATTGGCGTAAACAGGAAGCAAAAGTTATATTTATTGAACAGTTACCTTTTCCACTAGTGCCTACTCAGCAAGTGGAAAGTGGCACTAGAAAGCCAAAAATAAACACTATGTAGGCTATGTCAACTACAAATATGCTAGCTGGTACAATGTAAGATGACATTTTGCCTTCAAAGAAAACTCATTTGCATTCAGTGTTCAAGCTGTGGCATATTAGCACTATCTACCTTGGGCTGCGGCTCCTACAGAAACGATCTCACTCCTGTAGCATAACATAAAGGAATTGGACCAATTCATTATGCATTCTTCAGACTGGTTCAAGAGGACAGGATAAGAGGGCAGAGATGCACACGGGGATATCCAAATAATATGTCACTCACAACGCCTGAATCACAGACCCCCTTTCGGCCTATTTATTGTAAAGTGAAAATTCCGCCACATTCGAAGGCATCATGGAAAAGGAGGGCAAGCGACTAAAAATATCTTTTTGCATCCAAGGACTCAAAAAAGGATTGAAATGCCACAGTGATTTTTAATGGAGAACCACATTTACCAGAATACAGGAAGATTTTGTGTTTGAAATTTAAGCCTATAATGATCATGATCAAAGATATCATATGCTCATATATCATTTTAATTACATAAAACAACTCATTAGCTTGGCAGGTCATGCCCAGGCACATCAAGATAATTAGCACCTATAGCTTTAAATGAGAGCTGACCTGCTTTTGTTTACGCCAGCTGCTAAAACGATGAAGATAGCCTACGCTGAAGACTTCAAGTCAAGTAAGGCTAACTCTAGCAATTAGCATGGGGCACAGCTAGGTTAATGTAGCTTAAAGACCACACAGAAGTCGGTCTTGTCTCTATGGTTTTTTAATGGAGTTGGCTTTTTATTCAGACCACGACGCAGCAGTGAGCATTTCCTTGGTAATACGGTAAAGCTAAAAACTCCTTGCAACATATGTACTTCTAAAATATATTCATAAGGGTTCAGACGTGGCAAATAAAATCAATACCTGTGGCTGAAATAAGCTTGACAACCCCATATTTCTACATGCAGTGAGAGGAGGCCGTAAGCTGGGGAGATGCAGCCAGGCAGCCTAGCCTTGGTTTGGTCTGGGGAGATGTAATTGCAGAGGCCAGAAATGGAGACTAGGCAACTAATGAGGCAAGTCACTAATTAGCCAACAGTGTCATTGGCCTTTCTACATGTACACACTAGAGGCTGTGCATGTAACAGTGTGCATGTGTGGCATAGGGAAGAGCAGCCAAAGGAGGGAAGAAAAGTAAGTGTGGCAAATGCCATTTTGGAAGGTATTGCTGATTTAACTACTTAAAACAAGCCACCACCAAAAGAGCTGTTTGCAACTGAAAAGTAAAAGTTGCAAAGACACCTCCACAAAATGAGCAAGATTCTGCAGAGTGTGTGTTTGTGATGTCAGAGAGGCCACCGTAGGACAGTATGGCTGCCACGCCTCAATCAGTCTGCCCCAGGACAATTGTGGCCACAGAGGTTGTTATTCACATTTTTTTTTCATTAAACTTCCCATACTCCTAACTCTACCTAGGACACACACAGTTTTGGACCAAGTAATCCTTATAACTTCTGTCTAACACCATCTTAAAATGAATGTGCACCACCTTGTTATAAAAACCCAGGTCTTTTTTAGCTTAACACGGAATAGTTGGATTTTGTTCATAGTGACTTCTCTGTAGGCTTTTTTTTACAGTGATGGGCAGATGAAAGGCAGAAAGCAATACAAAACCCAGTCTTCTGTCATGGCATTTAAAAGCATTCGTCTAAAATTCTAGCCATTTCTTCTAAAACAGTCCCTGCCACCTGCAAGTGGTTAGTTCAGTGAGAGCAACTTGAGGTCATGCAGTCTCCAGCATTTAAGACTTTTTTACTCAAGCCCTCCTGCCAGTGCCCATGAAGCCAGAGCCATCCTTTACCATCAGCCGAAAGACTGATGCGTGCCCACTTGGGTCATTATCCAAACTGCAAGCTCAGACAGTGCAGCTACTCTTTCAGGCAGAACCATAGCAAATCCTGCACCTCACTGGGTCAGAACACAAAGCCCTTTAAGAGGATGTGATATACAGTGCATGTCCAGCTGTTTGTATTGTTATTATGACTCTACAGAAAAGTTAAAGCAGTCTGCAATAACAAAAACCAGACATGGGTCTAAAGTATATGACCTCTGTAGAAAACAGGACACAATTTCTTACACATTATGCTCACTGTGAAAGATCTACAGTGTTTCTTTTTGAATAGCTTAGTGCTTTAGACTAGTGCCAGGCCAGATATAGCACAATTGCCAATCATTTCCTTTGATTGCTTGGCAAGCCAGACCCATTCAGACCAAGGTATGGGTTTTAAATCCCAAACATGTTTATACATTATTATATATATATACATTATTCTTACTGGATTGTTTAGCTATATTTAGGGTGGCTTTGGTAGTGTTTAATCTCATTAGTTGTGTTTTGCTTTTCCAATCACATACTGTTTCTTGATGGGCTGTAACCCTTCAAGGACAATAAGAATGTGTGTTCATCAATGACAATGTTCTTCATATAGTAAAGTATAATGATTGAAGATATACAGGACCATGTATATTTCACACCTTGTTTCAAACTATTGCGGACAACATGAACAGTAGTATACAGTAGTGTGCATCCATAACCCCCGGTTTCCCTGGTCATCAAGGTCTTGTATCTATAGTCTCTCCCCTGTTGACTTGGGTGTAGACCTTGAGCCAAGTCTCTGTTCCCTGTTACTCCTTATCTAGAGGGCAGAGGAGGCAGCGATGAGACTTTATTATATAGAAGAGATAATTGGAGTGCTGCCAGTCTAATTGCCTCCCATGTCTGCGGGCCATCAGTCAGTGCTCTCAGCAGAAGTGACTAACACAGCTCCACCTTTGTGTGCCTACAGGGTTTGGCTATTAAATTAGTGTGAAAAATAATACAAATTGTGAAATGTGGAGTGGATTTATTGGGACATGAACTTTTTCTGTCACTAGTCACACATTTTTAAAACTTGGTAGCCATTTAGGAAATTCACAAGCCACAGCTTATGTCAAACACTATACATGTATTGTATATATTTAATTTCAGTAATTGGATCTTACCTTAGTGTATCTCATTGGTTGAAGGGTAACCTTTTGCAAATACATTCAAAGCTGTGTAACATTGACGTTTGTGATTATACATATATGTGTAGAAATATATTAACATTGAAGATGTGAAGTAATGACTCTGGCCTTTTCTCCCAAAGCATTTACCATGCTCGTCATTATTTGTGATATGTATTTTTGCTCTAACCACTGTTGATCATTTGACTCTATATCTTATGTGCAATACAGCATACCAACAGACTGAAAAGGTCAGTCAATATCTAATTGCTTTGTCAATGCTGTCTTTTTCCACATCTTAAATAATTAATTTCCTCATTAAAAATCCAAAGCTGGGATAGTCTGGTTTAAATCACTCGCCTTGGAAGATCTCATTAAGCATTTTTCATTATAAATGTGATATGGTTTCCCGTCAGTAACAGGCTGCTTAACATGGGCACTCACACCTCTATGGAGAGATCACCTTGTCTCTACCGTTGTGAAATGTAAAACAAAGGAAATGAGGAAACGCTATATCTTATCACGGGGATAGAAGATAAGGAGCTCTGCGGAACTGTGGGCATAGTAATCACACTATTGTACCTCCAACTGGGAAATGTGATAATATATTTATATGATGAGATTTGGGGTTTTTTTTGTGCTTTTTTAAAGGTTTGCTATCTGCTTTTCTCCTGCACTCAAGGGAGAATTTGTCTCAGTATCATGGGGCTGCTGGGAATTCTTATTTCCCAATATCCCAAATATGATAAATTGACTTGATTTTTTGGAGTAAGTCACCCTCTGCGGCCCCAAATCAGCTGTATTAGACAAAGCAGACACAGTTGATGTGCAAGCAGAAATAGTCATTGTAGATGAAGAAGTGTTGTGAGTCATGAGCTGATGAGCAAACTTTGTCAAGCTGGATTAGCGCTCACCAGCTCCTGAGCAGGGAGGCAATTACTTGTGTTAACACTGATATCCACTGTAACGCCCCTTGACGGCTCATATCCATTGTGTGTGGTGGTGGAGATAAAACGCTTCCTTTCCTCTGTACTTTGCCCACTGCGGCTGGAGAGCAATGAAGGCGAATAAATAGTAATGAGGATATACTGTGTGTGTGTTACGGAAATTCTAATTTGTGCCTTTAGAGCTGGCTACAACTTCATTTGAAAGCCTATTGCATTGGAAGTATATAGGGGAAACCCTGCTTTCAAGCAACAAATCACATCAAGTGGTATGGGCTCTTTATTGTCCCTGTAGTGAAAATTGTCCTCTGCATTTGACCCATCCCTAAATGCCGCTGAGGCAGCCTGCAAGGAGGTACAGGACGTACCTAGCTGGAAGAATAGCATATTGTGCATGTTTTAGGTGTAGTAGTTAGTGCTCCTGTCTCCTTGCATGTTCTCCTTGTGTCAATGGGTTCTCTCCAGGTGGGAATGGTTGTCTGTATATGTCTCTGTGACACCTTTACTCCGCCTAAGGACCATAGTTGCTGGGATAGGCTCAAGTCACCTATTACCTCCAAAGGGAATAAGCAGAAGAAGATTAATGAATCCTGTTTTATCTGCCTCTCAGGTGGGCAGGGAAGTTTAGTAAAATATAAATCACAGAAACAAAACTATCCAGAAAACTCTTTTGGACTAGACTCAAATATTATTATACTCAAAGTTACAATGTTTATATGCAGGCAGTGTTTTATAGTTTTTGTTGAAAACTTTTCCCAACTTTCCCTAAGTGTACTTTCAACAATGTTCATTTTTGTCCCACTCACTTTTTCACTTCAAAGTCACTCAGATGTTTCTGCTGATGTACCAAGGTCACCTCTGCACACCTTTTATTTATCCAGCTATTTAGGCCTCACACTGTCATGCCCCACCTCCTCTTTACCCATAACCCTTTGCTCCAATCCACACATATACCATCGCCCATCTGAATCACCGCGTGTGTTCCTCCCATCCTGATTTGATTGACAGCTGATCACCACATGACCTTGATGCATGTACATACAAAAAGTGGAAGAGAACCGACTCAGAGATGAAAAGCAAGCCTGCCTGAGATGACTGTACTACATTGTAAAGGAGGGTGCACACGGTGTTGTATTGGTGTTTGTGCCGGGAATACCAAGCGACGAATCAGATGAGAGTGTGTGTGCTGGTTCAGGAGTGGGTCTACTCAAGGGGGTAAGAGTGCGTGGATAGAAGTGCCACTTTAAAGTCACCAGCCCACAGAGCGCTTAGACACGACAAAGCCTCTTAATCAGTTTGTCTCCGGGGGATAAAATAAAACATGCAGCCAGCACCTGGACACACAATAACTGGGACAGAACTGAGAGAGGGTGGAGAAGAGGTGGTGTACAAGGGTAAATATATACAGTATGAGCAGTGTAGGTTTTTCATTTTATGTAATTTTCTTTCAAAATGTCATTCTACTTGACAATAAATCCCCCAGTTCTGCATTGCCAATACAAGTAAAGGATCACATATTGACCTGCGTTCAAGCCCAAGTTCTTCATCTACCAAATCCAGATCGGTCAAGTTGTTTGGTGACCTTTTTCTTTCAAAACTCCTCTGTTGTAGTTGGGGCTGTGGCTCAGATGGTAGTGCGGGATGCCTTTGAATGAAGCTTGCCTGTTTCGTGGCGGTCAGAACAAACAGGCAGTACTATCCTCTATTCCAGTTCGTCTTTATAATCATTCAATCAATGAAACATCACACAGAATAAAGCATTAGTCAGTGTTGATGAGGTCAAATCTAGTCTTGAATTAATTGTTTATGTTCCTTCAAATAGTGTTTTTGTATTGCATATTTCAATGTAAAAAATATTTGAAAAATTTGAAATACCTTTTTAGCTGTTTTAGAGAAGTTTTTTGTATTGTTTTTTATTTTCAGTATTTCCAGTAAAAAAAAAAAATCCAATGTGCCTTTTGAACTTCTGCTTGGATTTCAACACAGTTACACACTGGCTTTTTTTTCACTTTTCTCAGTTTGTAAAAGTAAAATGTGTAAAAACATCATTGCATAAGACTCAGCATGAATCCCTGTTTTCTTTATGAATTCTATTTTTGTCCGTATTGATTTCTCACTGTGTGGTACAGAGACGATCCTTCACTGTTGAATAGGAACAGTGGACATGGCCCAGCTGCAGCTAAGTTTTGCTCATGTAATAGAGATGTGTGTTCAGACACTTTCGAGCTTAATGAGAAGACATATGGTTTCCGTCGACAACCATCTCCACGTTTAGTCTTTAGCTGGAATAGTGTCTGAAGCAGCATTCCTATTATATCCTAATGATGAATCCCCACTAATGGTTACTCTGTACAGTGCAGCTCTATGGCGCTAACAATGGGCCCCTTGTTAATTGGCCTTTTGACAGTGATGCCCACCCACCGGAAGAAGCCAACTGGGATTTGATAAATGAGGTGCTCACTTTACTCACTTTCACTCCATGTCTCATGTTTGGAGCTGAGTGAAGTGGGTGTTTGTTTTCCATAGCACTTCATGAAGGCGCCACGTACGCTTTGATGCACACGGCCACTTATGAGACACACAAGACGAGCAAGGCAGCGTGTGTGTGGGCTATTCTGTATGTACTCTGCACTTAAGACCTTTAAATAATTAGCAATTAGCGGCAGTTGATTTGACAGCTGTATAGTCAGTTGATATTCTGAGATGTAGCAATGTTTTTGACATGACAACAAAAAATGGAAAAACTTTTGGGCAGTTTTAATTGGCAACATTTCAGTACAAAGACTATGGTATTGGAGAATCCTAATATATAATTAATATTAATTAAATAATAAAATAAAATAAAAAAATGCTTAAGTAGGCTTACTACGAGTGACTACTACTAATGGTCAAGTTTTTCATTTTAATATCTTTTTGTTTCTTTGTCCCAACTTTTTAAAGATGTGTTGACTCACCATATAAGTGTGTGGGCTATAGGCATATGTACTCACTGCACTTCATGTCTGTTTTAAAAGACCTTTAAATGATTAGTAATTAGCAGCCGTTGATTGGTCAGATGTGCGTGGCACTGTGTAGTCAGACTCACAAAACCCTTGTCTCTGATTGGACAAATGTTCCCAGTTATCTAAGGCCTTTGTGCTAAATGTCAGATGCTTTTTTGTGTGGTCTGACATTTGGCACCTACATTCAAACAAGAGCACATTTGCTAAAGGATCCAAAGCCAATATTGGAGCCTGAGTTAACAAAGAATGAGCTCAATGAAGAAGCAGGAATAGGGATTAAACCTTTGCTGCTTAAACAAAGAAATGGGTCATATCTTGGCGTACCTTTAGGATAAAAATATATTCATCCTGGCTGCACCAAGTTCCACACTGAATTTTCCTCTCCTGAAATCTGTCAAAAACCCGAGTGTCAGATTTGTAAGTCAAATTGTATCTTTCCTTATGCGAAGATAAGTAATTAATATTGCAGAAATGTATGCTAAGCTTAGTTTATTGAACAGGAGAAATAAGGTAGTGACCTCCAGGGGGCACTACTGCAATAAATTAACCTTGGGTCAACATAATTTATGAGACAAGACGTGCAAGGCGTCCAGTGGACATGCTCTTGTCATTTTTGTGCACATCCCATCAAGGCTGCAATACATTCTCCTTCCTCGTGTGTGACCTCCTCTGAGAAATGATCTCCTCTATTTTCAGACACCAGCCAATGCAGGCTCACATAAAGTAATACATTAGTAATGTATTCATCTTTTATGTGTTTGCAGAATTAGAAATCAGAAATACATTTTAATATACAATATATTCCCTTACAGAACAACTTTATGGTTTCCTTTTATGTAATTTTTTTTTTTTTTTTTTTACTGAAGGGCGACTTGGCTATACTAATTAGCAACTGAATGTTGTGTTACTGAATTTATTAGTGAGAAAGATGGTTTTCTAGTATGGCTTAGAAGACTGAGGAGAGTGAGATGGTTCTACAATTGAGGTGGTAATGGCGGAGTGTGAGAGCTTCTCCTGATTGAAGACAGTGAGGGAGGAAAGAGATAGAACAGAGAAGAGTGAGATGGTTCTGATGATGAGGTGGGGTTGGGGTTTATAAGTGCTCTGGCCTGAATCAGGCTTAAACTAAAAAGGCATCAATAGTCCATACAGTACGGTAATCCTTACTAATTGTAGATATTAACAAAATGTATGAAATGCTTTGCTCAAAGGGTTTACTTCTGAACTCAGGTAAGATGGCTGTCTATCTGGTGAAGACAATTTCTGGTACAGTATAAATGTTTTAAAAAATATGTTGAAATTCTCCATCTGTTTTGCCTCACAGGCTTTATTTCTGCATCTTCCTCCTCCACAGCAGCCTGTCTGTCTCTTCCAGTTTAATTCCTTCTTGTACGCCGCTTCTTCCGTGCACACTGTTTATTTCCTCACTCGTGCTGTGCCTAGGCCTCTTAATAGATTGATCTAAGTGCTCTCCCAGCGCCTCCCAGCTGCTTGTTTGTTCTTTATTGAGGTGGGATCTGGGCCTTAAGGCGATGTGGTTCCTTCCCCTTTGTCCCGCAGTGGTGCAAGCCTTGATGCCTTGATGGGGTGGCACTGTTGCAGTCACACTCATTAGGGCAGCAGATGTGAAGTGCCAGCTCATATCACAGCATAGGGCACCAACAGAGGCCTGTTTGCAAGATGTGAATAATATAGTTTTTGTTTACTCTCCACTCAGACATTATGCAGTCAACACTAGTCCTCCTGCAAACTCCAGAGCCCGCCACTGACTTGCCTGAGGACATGCAGCACTGCCAGGATCCCTCCCGTCACCTTGCATTGCTGATACCAAGCTTGCTCAGTGACACACAAGAAGTTTTTGGAGGTAGGACATGTCAAGATAATATCTCCCTGGAGTGGGGTGTTGTGTCCTCTGGCCTCTCTCCAAATCCTATTTTGATGCAGAAACTGATTACATCGTCCCTGTGCGAAAAGGCCACATTACATCTATCAAGACTTTTGCGGCTCCCGGTTTGATTAAGGATTAATTGAAATAGGAAGCGGGCCTCCCGGGACGAGAGTCGAAATAACAAGGGTTACCGCCTCCTGTTTTATCCCATCTCTGTTGCTATCTTTGGTCTGAATATCCCAGTCTAATACTCCCTCATCAAAGCGCGAAGAACAAAACAACACTCACACATAGCCGTCCATACTAATTGCTCATTACTAATAAAGGATGCTGCCGGCTCCCATTAGATCACCAGCTCTGCCCTGACCATGAGTGTGGTATGATTATCATTGCTTTTACATAACACATAAGCCCTATCCTGTTGCAATGGAATAGCTGCAACAAAACAAAAAGTTTCCTTCTCAAAATTGCATTGTGTTAGTCACGTCAATAAAGGGGCTGTACTGTGCCTTTTTAAAATATTATGAATTCAATTAATAGATTTCAAGTTTTTTCATTCAGAAACATGTGGGCCTATTGATTCTTGTCTGCCCGAAAAGCTCAGATTAGGTGGATCTACAAGAGATTCATTTAATTTCAGTGGGACTTTCCTGTAAAGCAAAATAAAAATATCCCATTAAGGCCCTCTTTCTCCCTGCTGTCCACACTCACTTCACAGTACAGCCAAGCAAAGGAAAGTAGTGGCAACGTGGGGCTCCTTCACCTACGTATATATTTATGTTACCAACTCTTGAAAAGGTCAGAGGCTCAGCATACAGGATTACTCAAACATGCATGAATAAAACAAAACCCAATTCCAGTATAGTCAAAAAACTATAACTAGGTAGTAATCTTTGAAAAGTTGAGCTGGGATAATAGGGTCTCTTTAAATATGCAAGTCAAAATAACACTGGGATGGCAATCATTTCAATCTCCACAATCATATTTTACCACCTACAATGAACAAAGAGCATGGGTCTAATTAGGTCAAGATCTGCCTCCTCCAGACCTGAACTGACATGATTCCTTATTAAAACATAGTTAATGGTATTATGTTCAGTATCAGCAGGCGTTAACACTGTGTAGTCCCTCGCTTATTGTTTTGCTGTTTTATTCAGATGTAGTGCTGCCAGGGTCGCTCCATAACTCTCTTTCATTCAGCTGATTGAAGCCTTTGACTGGAAACATTATTAAGAAGGAGTGCTTTTGTCATGGTCCATAAAGCTACTCTGAATTACAGTCTAATAATTACTATTAAGAACAAAATTGTGATGTTACCTGATAATTAAGATGCAGTTTAGTACTTTTTTTGCATTGAGACTTCTGTTAACATTTACTGTAGCCTGACTTTAAGGAAAGCTATAAAGCTCTTAGCAAATTAATGTTTTTTTTTCCTTGGGTTACACAGTGGCAGATTGGTTAGCACTTCTGATCTCAGCAATGAGGTTGTGGGTTCTCTCTGGGTACTACTGGAGAATCTTTTTGTTCTGCGGTGTAAAAATCAATTGGCCCTTGATGTCAGAATTTCAACTCGGACAACCTCAATGAACAAATCCAGCATGGTTGAATATGATTTATGAACTATTTCAGAATCTGGAGTTGGTACAAAATGCTCTAAAATGCTCTGTTTTGGAAAATTCTGCTAACTGCTTTATGTTTAGCATTTCTGAGTTATCAACTGGAACACGTTAACTCCATTAGGTCCAACTTCCGACCTCAGAGAATGCAACATACTTCCTCTCACTGACTAATTAGGGAAATTATTATTCCCTGCCTAATGCAAAATGATCTGCCACTGGGCACTAGATAAATCTCCTGTTCACATATAAACATAAAGACATTCAGAAATTCACAGATTGTCTTTATAAAGTGTGTTTTTTTAATTTCCTTGACAAATGGATACTCATTACACTTTTCAAGAGAACATTTTGATGAAAGTTTATCTGCCTGAAGATAATGATTGATCACTGAAACACTGAAACACTGAAAGATTGTTGACGTTGTAACCTTTGCCAGTTTGTTGCAATATATGACGCCTTTGAACACTGAGCCAAATGGTTGTTTGAAACCCACTTCATCTTGTCAGCTTTCTTCTCGATTGGGTACAGCACTGGTCGCCGGCTGGGTTGTTGATGCTTCGCCATCTGCATATTAGCATTAGCCAGCTTCTGTTAGCAGTGCAACATTTGTTGTGTTAAGTATGTCTTTGTTAGTCAGAGGATCAGCTGCTGTTTGTTGTCTGTCTGGGACTTTGCAGAGATTGTCTTTACTGAACACAAGTGTTAAAAAATGAGGAATATAGAGTCGTTTGTTGACTGTGCATCCTAATCAAAGACTGATGTGTTTTAACTGCAATAAAGAACATCTAGATTCACTTGAATTCAGAATATTAATCTTGGAATAAGAAAATGACACCAGAAATGCGGAAAAGAAATGTGTTAGACAGATAATTTCACTTAATAAGAAGTACAAATGTTGAAACCAGGCCTAATTAGTAAACCACTCAAATCAAGTCATTTTAAGTAATCTAGATTCAGTTTTCTTTCTCTGTGCTGTTGTCTTTAGTGTGTGTAGCTGTCCTTGATGCTGTGGTAAATGTGAGGCTGTGTATTAATGTGCGAGTATAGGTCTCTCTCCTCTCTCAGCTGAGCGGTGCCATCCGTCTTGTGCGCTCTGTAATGCGGGCTCGGGCTAGCGTACACACGGTTCCCTGATCTGTCCTCATTTGCTTGGCATTTCGTTACAGGGCCAGACACTCCTGTGTCACGGAAAAGAAACAGCCGAGCTCACCACCACCGCCCAGAACCTGCCATCTTTGCACAATTTCTCTTTTTTAGTGATAAAACAAACACACACACACTTGTCTGCAGCTCAGTTTTCTCGCAGCAAGAAACTAAATGAGGACAAATTGATGCGCATCCCCAGAAAAGAATCAGAGGGGGAAATAAATAAACAAAAACGTGTTGTCTGTTGAAGCATAAATCTCGTGATGCATTGCTGCGTGGCTCACTGTAAGTATTCCTTATAACTATAAAAAGAGTTGCTTGGACAGACCAATGTCACACTGAGCTAAGGCACAGCTGCTTTCTGATGCCTTTGATACACCATCAGGGTAGTGCCACAACTTACTAACAATCCCACTGGTTTTATAGACACTTTTACAGTAAGTATAATAACTTTCCCCTAATGTTGCTGATACTAAAAGACAGATCAGTGAGCTTTTTCGTGTTGGCAAAAGGCATTTGTTTGTGGTCTAATTGCTTCGTGTCATATACATACAGCTTCTTTTTCTTCAGCAACTTTAATAAATCAGTGGGTTAACTGTGGATGTAGCCCAGCAACCATGAGCCTGAAGTGGGGTACACGCAGACTGTGGCTGTAGTTTTGCACGGCAATCACTGACAGCAATCGCCTTTCAAGGTCTGCACATTCCCATACATACTAAAAATCACAACATACAACTTTAAAGTCTTCAAATTTGTGCCTACTCAAAAACCAACCTGAGTTTTGCCTGCTACAGCATAATAAAGCTACACTTTATGGCCCCATGTGTATGACTGTAGAACTAAAATAAGCTACATCTTATTAACTTATACATTCTTGTACCTGAATATGACAAGAATGCACAGAGGTGGGTTTACATTTTTAATATGCTGTATAGAGCAATTGTATCTTGTAATGCTAAACAAGAACAGCGACTTCTTTGTTCATAAGGGTCCTCAAGTACAATAAAAGTCTGTGTAGCTGCATGTTTTCATGTTCTCAGAATATAAATACACCATAAGCAAAGCAGATTTTAAAGACCTTGTTCAGACGGCAGATTTTTGGATTACTTATCCATTCATTTAAATCTCATTCCTGTGAGGAATTGTGATGTGAATGTTGTGATCTTAACAACTATGGGTTTAAAATGGTCTGAACTAACCAGTTAGTTGCAGGGTTGACTCATTGTGACATGCACAGACACTACTCTTAGTCCTGAGTACTTTTGCTCAAACTGTGATTTGATGTTGCTGTAGAGACCTGGGGTGGGACTAACGTGAAAAAATAAAGATTACCTACTTTACATCACAGAACAGTGTCAGGATTTGTTGTATTTTAAGCATTTTTAACAATTTCTTATTTGAGGAAACCTCCAGACTACAGCTTTAAAAGTGTACAGAGGGAATCCAACATGACTTGCCCACTGAGAACATATACTGGGTCTGCCCCATGTCACATAGCTTCAAACTGGAGTTGACTGTGAGCTGGAGGCAAACCTCATCTCGGTTTAAGGCAATTCCCCTGCTTTGAGTCCTGAGTGCCTGGTCCCAAAACAAAGGCAGTCAATCTAATCATGAGTAAAGGTGAGCGGTGGAGGTCATGGGAGGAAAGGGGGGAAAACAATAAGAACGGAGGCTGAAAACCAACTCTGTGTCAGCGCATGAAGCTTACAACATCAATCCTATGAACTGTGAGACTCCCAGATCTCAAAGGTATTTATGTAGCACACAAACCTGTCTCAGAGCATCTTGAAGAATAGAAAAGTTTTAGACGGTAGTGACAATGTGCACTCTATTTTCCTTCAAGTCCAGCTTCACTTTCGTTCAGATTATTTTAACCATGACTTTCACACAATCATTCACACTAACAGCTACACAAACAAGACTAACTGACTAATTAACTAACTGACTAACTAATTGATTGACTGACTAACTGACTAATTAACTAACTGACTAACTAATTGATTGACTAACTGACTAACTGACTGACTAACTGACTGATTGACAAACTGACTAACTGATTAACTGACTGACTAACTGACTGACTGACTAACTAACTGACTAACTGATTGACTAACTAAGTAACTGACTAACTGACTGACTGACCGACTGACTAACTAACTGACTAACTGACTGACTAACTAGCTAACTAACTGACTGACTGACAGACTAACTGACTAATTAACTAGCTGACTAACTAACTGACTGGCTAACTAACTAACTAACTAACTAACTAACTAACTGACTAACTGACTAACTAACTGACTACCGGACTAACTGACTAACTAACTGACTAACTGACTGACTAACTGACTAACGGACTAACTAACTGACTGACACTGACTGACTGACTGACTAACTAACTGACTAACTGACTAACTAACTGACTAACTGACTGACTAACTGACTAAATGACTAACTAACTGACTAACTGACTGACTAACTGACTAACTAACTAACTGACTAACTAACTAACTAACTGACTGACTGACTAACTAATATCAATTAATCAAAGAAACTTTTCCATATTTTTAGATGACATCGTCCACAGTTCATGAAGTGTCTCCTCATTTCATTCCTTTGCACTCTGGAGAATTGAAATATGTAATAAAACTGATTCAAAAAACAAAAACACAATAACTATATTCATAATAAAAATACAATAAAAAGCCTATAATAATATATAAAAGGTCCAGTTGCCAAATACTGCAAAAAATGTAATCAAAACACAATATTTGGTTTCCTGTGTGGCACATGTGGGAATATTGGGCCCCATTGCGTAGGTATGTGTGCATGTGCTCAAAGTGTAGTCAGCACAACATGGCTCCTCCAAGCTGCTGGATGGCTCGACTGCTGAGCACTGCAAGTACAGTACATCTCAATTTGTTCTGGGAGGGGATCAAATTCTACCGGCTTGCAAATCTTCTCGAGCAGCGGGCGAAGGCAGCACAGAGTGAATGAACGACAGAGAACTGTAGGAAATATAATAAAGCTTGAGTCTTAACCAGTAGAGTCCAAATTGGATGGTCGATATCTATAAACTAAATCTGAGGGGAGCTGGGCCAAGCTATGATGTGATGTAAATCGATGAGATGCAGGGTAATTACCAACAGCGGTAAAAATTACTTATTATATTCAGATTCTCGGTGTTTTATTTGTATTTTTAAGAAGATAGAAGCTTAGGAGAGGTGTTTTTAGGCCTGTTTTAGTGTGGCTATATTCCCAAGCCCTCCCAGTATTAAGTTTACCAGGACTCAAGTGAAATTCATGCCCCTGCAATAGGCTAAGTTCTGAGTACCATTAAAAAGTGCCCACAGTTTAAGAACCATGGTCAGAGTATAGACCAGGATTAACCAGGAACTAAATAGTATTCTCCTGTCTGACCTATAGGGCTAAGCTAATAAAAGCTAGTACTAAAACCAAGACTAAGCCACCCCCTGGTCTGATGTCCCTGGAGCTTACACTGTAAAGACGTTTGCATGGGAGAATAATACATCTCATCCTGGGTGACAACACTGAAGCCTTATTAATAATTAGCCTTCTGATGGCTGTATTAATCTTCTATTCACAGCTGGAGAGGAACTGAAGCGGATGTCTTAAAGGTCTTGATAAGGTCTGAGAGCAGAGGTTGTAGAAGGACAGCCTACATCCTAATTACCTCCATCACTCACTGGTGCTTTAAATGAATCTCAATCCTTATGTGAAAAACCTTTTCACTAAAAGTCAGTTTGACACAGCAGACCTGTGTTTTTCCTGCTGACTTGTATTTTTTCAATTTCAGAAATGATAGAATCTTTAAGGGTCAGGTCAGCTATTATTATCTAAAAGCGTATTATTATTAAAATAAATTGAAAAGCTGGATTGCCATAGCACCATCTAAAATACAGGTTGGCACATCATAGAGCCTACACTAATAATAATGCCTTAGTCTTATAGCTCTTTTCTAGACACTCGGAGAGTCTTTACATTTTCATGCATTATTCATTCACCCCTCAGTCACACTTGGTGGTGGAAGCGTGTCTGCCGTTCTGCACCTACGGTCCCTCCGAACCGGTGACTCTTTTTACATTTTTTTTAAATTTAAGCAACACCAGGTGAGAGAGCATATATTTACAAATGTACATGATTATATCAAAGGGAGGAGGAGAAGAATCATTTTGTATTTGTAATGCATTGGTATTCGGATTTCATATTATGTTTAATAATATACAATAAAAATAAAAAATTCTGAATGATCTATAAAATATATTGTAGTCATATGAATCTGAATGTGCCACATATGTGGTATCCTCAGAGTACAATGGTTATTGATTGATTGATTTTTTCTTCTTCTTTGTGATGATGGCGGTGATATATGATCTGTTTCTATGGTTATAGTGCTATGTGTTTGAGTATGTCCTATTCTTGTGGTCCTGATGAGTGCAGAGCGGCGCCCCTCACACATCAGGCCACTATCCTGTTCACCCTATATTTATTTGTATCTATTTATTTTGACTTTTAATTGTCTTCTGTTCTTGATCATGTATATTCTGTGCTTGTGTGTGTGCATTAAGGTTTGTGTGAGCCTGAAGAATGGGAGGGGATACCCTCAGCTTCATCACTGTCAGTTACTAGGACTCTTTCTCCAAGCCTGTTAAACAGAAGTATAAATGAGAATAGGTTACTGAAGGGTTAAAGCAACAATGCTAGCCAGAATGTTGTTTATCATTAACAGAGACCCTTTGCATATCCGTCACAGAGTAATTAAAAACTTATATACATACATTATGTGTAGTCATCAATAACGTAGAGAGTGAGCAGATAAGTGACAATGGGAAATAAGTAAAACCACCCAAATAGTATCAGACCTAATGGTAAGAGTAAAATCTAATATTTAGATACCCACTGCACAACGACCATCCCACTGAAACATTTGAAACATCAAATACAAAACAAGCAACTAAATAATAATAATAATAATTCAAACTGTACTTCCAGCCATGTTATACTCCATCTAACAACTTTAAAGTTGACCAGTGACCAGGTGATGGTCACTAGATGCCCATTATATACCCCAACAATGCCACCATTTCTTGTTGTATAACCCATGTAATTTCTAACATTTTCCAAGCTGTAGTAACTCTAATAACATATTGAAGAAGAGTAGTAGTCTCATATCTTGTTGGATTTTTCTAGCTTCCCACCAACTAAACAATCTGCTGCAAAAATGAAGTCTGAAAAGTTTTATTTCCTCCTCAATTTTTAGTTCTCGTTCCGTGCAGTTCTGCCTGTTCTTTCCTGAAACATTGCATCGCTGTAGTAGATCAATAGCTCATCACAGGGCCCATTAGTGGAGAGGATGACTCCAATGGGCCGGTGAAGTGAAGAGTTGGTGTAATGCAGGGTGCTGGAGCCTGATTGTGTTAGATTGTTGTAAAAGAACAATCAGCTTCTGGTTGCTTTTAAATTAAGGTGCAAATTAAAAAGACTTAAATGCCTCACACAAGTCACTGTTGAACTTTAGATTTGAACTTTGAGGGAACTGCTGCAAGGACGGACTGTGTGTTGAGTTTGATCATATCATTGTATTGTTTCAAATGGCTAAAACCTAGGCAACAATGAGTGATGATTAATTTATCTTTTTCTGCTTATTCCAGTTATGGGTCAGTGAGAGGTGCGTATCCCAGTCACTATGGGCCTTAGGCGGAGTCCACCTTAGACATATGAACAGCAAATTTGAAAAGTTAACTGATCTATGTTATGTTTTTTGGATTATATTTTGGTACATTTAGGTTACCATTTTACCTTTCACTTTAAGAGAGAACCAAACCATTTATGCTGGTTTTCGGGGGTTTCCAAAAATAAACTCACCAACCACTTTTTACTTCTTCTGGGATATAAACAAAGCCTTGACACCCTCACAGCCGAACACACATCTTCTCTAATCAGCTATGTTCTAAATATTTATATATATATATATTGTTACCATTGTTACGCACCAAAAATCACAACGCTTCTCTGGGTGTGTTTGTTGACAGTGCAGGAGCAGGCAGAAGAACCTCTTAGAGAAGAGTGGTTTGCCACCATTTGTCAAACATACACGAATAAACCAACACATATGTGTTTGAGGTAGAAACAACATTATAACAAAAAAAATAAAGGACAGAAAATATAAAGGAAACCGGTTGTCTTAAAAATACTAGTTTTTCCAATTTAGACTCTTATTATTCCGACTTTTATTATTTCTGTATTTCTGCTACCAACCTAATCCTTGTCAAATGAAAACAAATATTACATGATTTTATTAGTAATTATTATTATAATTTTGAAGTATTGTATATTAGTATTTTGAAGTCAATTGGCTTCCTAATTATATCGGCGAAAACAGCGTGTCGCCGATATTATGGAATCACGTCGGTGTTCGTCCGCGTCCGCGTCCGCAGATCCTAGCTGTGAACGCGATAACTCAAAAAGGAATTGCCGG
>JAVQKC010209751.1:0-11302 GCA_036025475.1 Philypnodon macrostomus | reverse complement strand
GAAAACAATTCTTAGGAAGCCCAGCATATTTAAGTAATAAGTAATAATAATAATAATAATAATAAAACATACATACATTTCCTAGGACTACAGATGGAAATGAGCTATGAGCTACAATCTGGTACAAACATCTCTGCCACTGTGCTTAATGTAATTGTACACTGTCCTAATAAACCAATAAATGAAATGAAATGACATACATAGGCCTGCATACATTTAGCATTTTGTTTTTCCAGTGTTTTGTAAAGTAATACTAGGGTTTTACTAGAGGACATCAATTGTAAACGGTTATACTCTTTACTCTATACTCCAGGAACAATAGCTGACCAAATGGTAAAGCTAATTCTGTCACACAACAAAAACCAAAAGAGAAATGCTAACCTGTTGCTGTTGTAGTAGCTGCTGCAGAGTCTCAGCTGAAAATGTGATCTGTGCCAAACTCACAAAATGTTAGATATTGTACTGTAAATATATCACTAACAACAAAAGGCAAAATACCTGTTGTTGGACAGTAGCAGGAGTGTGGGTTTTTGTTGCTGCTTTGTCTCCATCTGAGTTAAAATAAAGTCGATATCACCAGATATGGAAACATAAAATTAATTTGAAATGTTATATTTCCCCTGAGTGCCTGGGCCAAACTGAGATGGCTGATATATTGTTTGGCAATGTCAGGTTTTGCACAGGTCTGGCCAGTCTCTCCATGGCTGGGCGGTAATTGATCAGAATGTGACAGAAATTGGGGCTCAGACTGGCTATTCCTAGCACCAGAGATCAGAAACAGACAAGAGAACGAGAGCAGGTTCAGAAATTATTAACTAATGTATTTTGTTGAAAGCGTTTTGCTGTTAGAGTGACTATACAGTATAAGGGCGTTGATGTGGAGGATATGCTAATATGCTGTACATTGGATGGAATGCACAGTGTATGTATTAAAGTGTCCCTAGAAAGAAATACCAAAACATAATGGGCATAAAATTGACATAGATTGCTTTTATTGTTCATACCATGGTTTACGGTCTCTTCTCTAACTGGTGTGGAGTGAGCTGCAGGGCCTGGCTCTCCAAGAGACATTTTGCTGTATGACAGAAAACAACAATAGTTAAAGCATCAAAACCTGCATTTTGTCACTACTTTACTCTACACACCTAGTTTCCCCGACAGATAGAAGAGATTTCTCTCTGATCCTTGAAGCTTGTGAAGTAACGTTTTTACTGTTAACAGAAAGATGATTATTGAATCAAAGCTTGTTTTATCTGAGACAGGGATTAGGGTCTTATTTCACTGTACCTCATATTTGAGTCCAGATCTGTTTCCTCTCTAAGTCCTAATGTGTCCTCCTGCTTTGTCATTTGTGTTTTTGCCTCTAGGATTGATCCCGACAGAGCCTTTTTCCTGCTTGTTGCTCCAGATAACCAGTCATCTTCTTCATTTTGCTTCTGGCTTATGGACACTTCTGTCTTGGTCGGTTTGACAAGATCATTATCAGCTGGTGATGGAGTGTCTGCTGCCCCTTTGGCTGGAGGTGTAGTTTGGCCACCAGTAAGAGATGATCTTCTTTCTAATTGAAGAACAGCAGGTGTATTTGAAGACACTTTCTCTGTCTTGATTTCAGAGGCGTCGTTATCAAGGTAGTCATCATTT
The DNA here is from genome assembly GCA_036025475.1 of Philypnodon macrostomus. Taxonomy (NCBI): domain Eukaryota; kingdom Metazoa; phylum Chordata; class Actinopteri; order Gobiiformes; family Eleotridae; genus Philypnodon; species Philypnodon macrostomus. The sequence continues at coordinate 9,661 of JAVQKC010209751.1, read as the reverse complement.
GTTTTAAGCCCCAGCCAGTCAGCTGAGCCCCTCCGTCGGGTCGGGGTGGTGGGTTTTGGTTTCTTCTCTAGATTTGAAATGCTGACATCCTCAGTTGAGAACCTGCTAAAACATAATAGATATTATTTTTTGTACGTTTTAATCTTGCGTATTTGCTAAAGTAAATGCATATTATGCAGCGCCCCCTTTCTTAAATGAAAAAAAGAATTGAAAAAAGAATACATGTTACACACCGGACCGACTGTCTGCGGGATTGGCGCTCCTCAGGAGTGGACACTAAAGTGGGTTGATACGATCCAAATGTGAGGTCTTCTAGATTAACCACAAGAAACAGTTAGTTAGTTACATTAGCCTTAACATAATACAGTAAAGGCAAATATATTTCAGTATTACCTTTGATGGCAGAGTTTTTCTCTTGTGGCTGTTCTTTTTGTTCACCTGTGGGAGGCCGCTCTAGAAGATGAGGTGACGTCAGACTCTCCAGAATCTCATCTAGTCTGGTACGAGTTCTCTGAGGTGGGTCAGCCCTGTGGAATCAAGATGTTTAATGGAATTTTAAGCAAAGTTGGTAAGACCTATTGTATATACCCATACAACTACAACACAGTCTTCTACCGACATCAGATCCAAAGGAAGGTTTAGACTCTTTTGAGCTGCACCTCAACACTGGAGCAGTATTTATTTATTATTTGTGAACTATAAATAAAAAACACAATAAAAGGCCAGCCAGAGAGACAAAACCGGATTGTTACCTTTCTTTGTTGGACCATAGTGGTGTCTCCTTTTTCTTAGCACTATTTTGATCATCATCAAATCCAAGGACACCCATTACATCATCCTCCTTGTCATCAAACGTGAGATCAGACCGTTTCTTTGTTGTAGTTTGAGCCTTAGCTGAAAAAAAAATTAAGAGTCACACATTTAATACATTTCATTATCATATTGCATTATAATATGTAGTAAACATATTTCATATATATACTGGTTTTACTTTTAAGTATTGGTGAAACAGAAGGAGATGGCACAGATTTGACCTGCTTCTTGGCTGTAGTTTCATCAGGAAGTAGGTCATCCAGCAGGTCGTCGATGTCTAAAGGAAAGATGATGATTTTTTTAAATATATTATACAGTGAAGCTATGCCTGATCCTTCCTCATACACTTCTTGCATACACATATTATTGGATGCAAGATAAAGAACAATAATAGTTGTGCCACTTGAAAGATTCACAGTCTCACCAACCCCCAGATTGTGTGGGAAGTATTGCTGTTCATACTACCTACATGTAACCAATATTTCACACAAATATACCACAGCACTAAACCTATAAAATACCTTTTGTTGTGGCTGGTTCTACACGGCCTTCATCATTATCATCATTATCTGAATTGATGCAGACAATTACAAAAAAACACATTTTTAATATGAATTGACTCTATAATCCATGTGGACTTACCTGAAAAGGTGAACTTTTTGTAGTTACGTCCTGAAGATGGCGCAGAGTTTGCCTTTCTCTCCCCGTTGGAGGGTTTATCTGTTGAGAGATAAATGTCGTTGTTAGTCCTTTTTCAGAAAAAGTTAAAACTTCAGTGCCTAAGGTAACAATGAAAAGCTAATATATGCAGGAACATGGCGTACTCAATTACCTACTCCCCCTGGTTTCCCATTATCTTCTAATGTAGCCGAGCTCTTCGTTAGCCCTTCTTTACTAAATGACTTTGTTTGAGCGGGCGCTGAACCAGGCTTTTTCTTTGGTGCCAATAGATATGCATCAAAATCATCCAAGTCCTGTACATTGATATGCACATTAAAGACATAACAGCACTTAAAGTAAAGCTTACAATAAACAAATGAATTTTATGTTACCTTCATGGCATTGAGTATATCATTATGATCTGCTGTTGAAACAGCTGAGTTCTTTGATTAAAAATGAAAGAGAAAGACACAAAAGCTCAATATATAATACTGAAATGTGGTATAATGTATTGCTTTACACTTCTCTGCCCACATACCTCACTGTCATCACCATCCTGCTTTACCTGCTCTGCAAGCATGCTAAATGGATTATCAGCAGCAGATGAGCTATAGCTAACATGAAAATACAGGAGTTGTCATTAATAAGAAACATGAGATTGCAGTTTATCAACGACCTCTTACCGATTCACAGCTCCAGTGCGGGTTGGTGTTTTTCTTGCTGATTGTGCTAGTGTGATTAAATAAGAAGAATGTGTAATCATGTGTGAAAATGTAAGCTGCACAATTTCAAAAACTTACTTTTATCATCCAATAAACTGTTAAGCAAATCATCATCTTCAAATAACTCTAGAAGTAAAACGACCACACATTATGCAATGTAAACATTTTCTGCATAAATACATTTTGAATATAACTATATTATAATATATAATATAATCTCTCTATATATAAGGGTAGGTTAACTAACTTACTTGCAGATTTTTTCTTCACTTTAGTTGTCTAAGGAACAAATGTAATTTTATCAGGTGATACCTTAATATAGTTCAAATATTTGTTAAGGCAAAAGGTATAACTTACCATATTGAATTGAATGTCCAGATGCAGTCAGATTTGTGAGACGCTAAGTAACTAGTTTAGCTAATGCTAGCTAAATCTGATGAGGCGTCTCCGGTTTCCATTGGTAACCACAGCGCTGCTCCGGTGTGTGTTTATGACACACATCAAGAGACGGATGTGAGTAAAACAGCAGTAACAATTATTTTATATACTCGCCACAGACAGTATTTAATCCCGGCGTAAATCTTTCATTAATCGTAAATCTCATTTTATGGGATTAACTCGGAAAACTGCCTACCTACAACCTACAATATTTAGATATGGGTAACGCGTTAGCCACGCTGATCGCTAATTTGGACCTTTAGCAAAACCTTAATGTTTTAGACATAAATTGGCAATTTTGTAATCTGTATTAAAATATCGAAGTCGCACGTTTTCTCTTTCTTCTCAAACTGCGTCCTGTGCATCTTCAGCAAATACACAAGAGGCTACGGAACCGGCGCTTAGTGTTTCCTGTTTACCACCCGCACTGCATTGTGGGTAATGTCGTTTTTGTTTCGAATCAGCAGTGGCATTATTTTAATTATTAGTCTCGAAAACATGGTAGTTTGAAAAAAAAAAAAAACTCACCATTTTGCTATGTTGCTGCTGGTTGACAGCATAAAATGATGCTAAGTATGATACCAGCAGATGGCAGCAGTTATGCATTAACAGCGAATATGAAGTGAATTTGAATCCTAGGTGAGATTATGCTTCAGTTATTGACGACCCTAAACCTTGTTGTAGTGATATTTAAGTGTTGTGAGTCAGAATGTGATCAACTTTAATTAACCTTACTATCTTATTCTAATAGTTGTATGTCTTTTAATAGCAAAATGTAACCAGAAAATCCCTTGTAATTCAAGATTTATTTTTTTCTTTTATGTGTCACTAACTTGTATATTTCTTAATAAAACCCTTCAGTAAAATCATAAGAATTTATGACCCATCGTTATCTCCAGTATTATTGCCAGTTTTTACAGGATCAAATTTACTTTCCAGGTCATTTGGTTACATTCCTACAGTTTTTATGTTTTGAAAATCAGGTTCACCACTGCACTACAATATTTAGATGAACACTGAAACTATATTATGCCCACATTTTTTAAATCCTGCTGACCTGCCCCTTCATTTGGGAACCACAGAAGGAACATCAGCCATGTGTGAAAATTTAAACAAGGGCTAATTTTTACTCCATTGAGCATATCTAAACATGGATTTGGTTTCTGTCACAGCTGAAGACAGTTGTTGTTTTTATAGCAACTTTCTGAAGGAGAAAAATAATGATCACGGCTATGAAAAATGCAGGCCTTTTTATTAAACCATTGCGCAATCAAACAGGGGTTTTTGGGAGCACACATTGCCAAGCAGATACCTTTATGGCATTTACAGGATGACCATGCATAACCTTCAGTTCAACCTTAATCAGGTCACTTAGAATGTCAAAGCTTCACATCTAATCCAGTCAGTGTCTTTATACAGCACAGTGCAAATGGTTCATGAAATGCATTAAAGTTCAGTGTAAACATTTTTTTTAATATACAATGTTGACATGTTTATTAGTGTTGTATTACAAAATGCAAAGAGAGCAAGAGATGGATCTGGATCATCTTTTTGTGACATAAGCCAATTGCATTAGCTTTCTGTAACTATCTTCACCTGGTTTAGCTCCACAAGCCTCATCTCAGCATCATTTAGTCTGTCTGATATTAGGATGTAGAGACTACAACCACTGATGAAATGCTGAAAATAACCTTCATTATGTAAGTGTACTTTTGAACGGGATTTCTGAATGCTCACTTTGAATTTAGTAAATTTATGGAAAACAAACCTAAATACAGTGCATATATTCATGAAAAGCAATTTACCTAAAAACATTTCCAACCCAGCCTGAAAATATTTCGACTGTACTATAACCTTCTTCAATACGCAAGCAAAACCACATGTATAGAGGCACTGCAGTAATTCACATGTTGAGCTACGAAGCGATCATTTGCCTTAAACAGCAGCATACTAGCGCTTGCATTGTCAGATTTATCGGCCTATGCATGCTTGGGTTTACTCCCTGTTTGAGAGCATCTGCGAAAGAAGACAGGAAAAGGCATAGAAGGGAAAGCCGTAATCAAAACAGTTCTTTATGTTGCTGTCGTTGTCTGGCCCACTTTGTGCAACTCCTGCTGGGATACTTGGTGTGACCTGTGATGTGCAGAAGAATCGGAAGAAGTTGATCGATAAAAGAACAAAGGAGACCGAGAAATCTCTGCCAGTGCCCAGGGAAATAACTGTTGATAATAGAGGCCACTGCAAAACAAAACAAAGGCAGGGCAAATCAGGGCTCGTCACTTTTGAAGTTATCATGGAGAAATAGACTTGAAATACTTCAGTTAAGTAGAAGGCAATGGGAGGGAAGAAAATGCTAAGTAATGTTGTATAAAGGGAAATCACAAGTGAAGGTGAATCTAAACATAGCACACCCATGACTATAATAACCTATGACCTCACTAGCTGGCACCGAATTCAGTTTACTCTGGGTAAGGGCTCAGTATAGCATTGCTGGAGCAAGACTTACATGAAACCCTCATTGTAGCCTGGAATTATATTTAGTTTATTAAGGCAAGCAGCTGAGTACCATAGCATTAAATAGTGTGAGTCTAAGCACAACCTTCAAAACAGATGATGGTTTAATGCTCTTCCTTTGAATATTTAGTGTTAGCTGAGTAGCAGTAAGTGCTTAGAAGCTAAATGTGGGGCAGCTAGGCATGTCAGTTTGTCATGCGTCTGTGCATCAATAACATGCTCCAGTACTCTACTTTCTTTCTTCATCCGGAGCCCCTGTGTAAACTCCCCTGCATGCAGACACACTCACATACTCCCTATCAATGCATCTTTGTCTGGTTGGTGTAAGGATTTCTGGCATACATTTCAAGATCAATTCATTTCAGAAAGATCAGTTGTAATTTCTCTTAGTCTTCTCTCATGATTAAAAGATTGTCTATTTTCTTGAGGCAAAAGTAAATGGCATCAGCTGTTTAGTTCTCTCAGTAGTTATTTGAAAATAGAATCATCTATATATCATAATACTATTACTGCTTTTACTTGGTTCCTTACCTCGTGATGCTCAAGGCACTCATGCTTTTGTGTCTGTGGCACCATTAGATCTAGTGTTTGGTTCATCTTTCTCAGTCGCCTCTTTCTCCCTGCGAAGGATGACAAAAACAGGTCACACCACTGTAAGTAAAACGCATTTAAAAAGTAAGTCTCATAAGTGTGGCCTCAGTTGTTGTGCACCACAGTGCCACATTGCATTGTTTGTAAGTCCTGTTATATTGGTCAGGCAAGGCCAGGGTCTCTGAAGATGGCACTTAAGGCCAGTTAGTTTCTATAGACTAGATCAGGGCCATTCAAAAAAGTGAAATACTCGGTTCTTATGTATGGAGTCCTGTAAACCACAAATTGTTGCTCAAGGCCAACCTCTCAACAATAACACAGGGATTTCAAATCAATGATGCAGACAACTATCACATATGTTGAGCTTGGAAGATACTGAAAAGGTTTACAGTTTTATTGTATATATAACATGTCTCCTTAATCGTGGTTACTCAGGTTTACTTACGGTCTGACTTTGTTGGCAAAGAAGAGCTGCCTCAGGATGAGAGCAATGCTGGTTAAGACCAAAGTAGTGGTGCACATGGTCCTATTTATAAAGACAAGCTACCGTCTATAGCATGCAGAGCAGTTCTTCCATCGACAAAGCTTGAATGGAGAAGGTATAGTGCTGAATGAAGTGCAACAGTCGAACTATTCCCGGTCTTTCCACTTGGCTGGGGAGATTAGCTCGGAGGGATTAGCCAGGATCAATGGGGGTAAATCTCACTGGCAAGACTGGGAGGCAAACAGAGCATGCCGTGTGTTTCAGACACCTCACCAGCATGACATCAACGCGGCACGACTATTGTCAATCCTGTTGGAAATACCCACGAGTGGCACTTAGGGAGGTGAAGAAGACTTCAGAATATAGTTCATAGACATGGCTCATTCTTTCCACAAATGTAAATGACCTCTCTCTTTCATTGTGCTTCAACAGAAAATAGGACCCACCGGATCATTATTAAAGATATTACTAGGCTGTTTCTAAAAATACCAGTCCCTCTAATGACATCCCCCTAGGCCCACTGCTGCACACATCCTGCAATATATAATGAAAAGAAAAGCCATAGTGGGATAAATGGAGATAAAAATAAACACCTTCAACATCTGAGCCACTTATAGTTAGCACTGCTGACTCAAGCGGAGAATAGGGGATCAGTAGGGCAGGTTACAGAGAAGAAAGAGCGGATGCTGTTAGCACATTTGCAAGGAGAGTATAAAAACACTTTGAATTCTGTGTGGACTTTATAATGTGCCTTTAATACACATACAAAGGATAATGTAAAAATGTACAATCATGACAATTATCTGTTAAAAATGTAAAAACATCATTTCTAGGACACACGTGGATAAAACACTTCTATCGGGGAATCGTCACAATAAAGGTTGTAAGAATGGTATTTACATGGCAGGTTTATTTCTCGATATACACATTCATTGGAAGGCACATCCCAGTCAAATGTGACCTCTACTCCACTGCTGTGCTTGCATGTTCCTCAACTGTTCCCTCCTTTGATAAGAGATTGGTCCCGAACTATGGTAAAGACGGTGGCAGTTTTAATATGTACGTGCATCTGCTGCTAGGCTATGGTACCTACTCATATTATTGTTACAATATTAGAGTATATGCATAATAATCCAGCTTGATCTAAGAGTACACAAAACGGTAGTCTATACATTTGTCGGATAAAGATACATTGCTTTCCTTTAAAGGAATGAGTGGATCCCTTCTGTCTTGAGGCCATTCGAGTGTCTCTGATTACATAATCCCAAATGGCAAGCTTCACCCGCTCGATGTTGACAGTTTGCTCCAGCCCACCTCCTCGTAGACAGCTGAGATACCACAGTAGACAGAGGCCAACAGTTTGGTCCACGCCGCGGCTACCTCAGGGGTCACCACCTGCGGGAATGCCTCTCCCAGAACCTCCAGGATCACACCACTCAAAATCTGCACACAAACAGGACTTGATGAAATTGGATAATGAATGATTTACTAGTAACATTGAGCAATACAAAAACAATGTGTTTAAGTTAGATAACATAGGATTCATTGAATAATAGTGATCACACAAATAGGCAAGGAATCCAACCACCAACCCCTGATAAGTGAGTGCCCTGTTCGATACATTGCACCACAGCTGAAAAGTAAGCTCCAAAGTTCAATGAAAACACTAAGCTCCTGTGTGCCTTGAGTGACTGTCAGGTGTGCATTGAGAAATGATCCAAATTCAAGTTTCAATTGTTTCCCAATAGGTGGGTTAATAATGTTTGTATTGTCATTATAAATCCTGTATTATGGACCTCGGCTCAAAACACTGCACTAAGCCACCATTATTGTTTGCAATGACCCTGTTTATTGTTTACATACATCTCTTTTTGTGAAGCCCTCTGAGGCAACTGTGTTGTGATATAGGGCTATACAAATAAAATTGAATTGAATTTAATTATAATGAAACTACTCTAAATGAACAGAATTTCCATAATATATGTATGTGAGTCACTAAGATTTTTTTCTATTTATTTATACTGTCAGTACATATTTATTTTTACTTTCATTCTATATTGATATATTTATTGTCGTTTAACCCCTTGTATGACTCATTCTTGAATTCTGTAACACACTTTGTAAATTGTTCATGTTTTTTATTGCTTATTGGTTGTTTTGAAAAGTGCTTCAGAAATAAAATGTATTATTACTATTATTATTATATCATTGTTTTGTTTTCTACCCTCTAAATATTAGATAACCCTTAACCCAAATCCAAGTGTCATACCTTGAAATAAACAGGATCCACCTTGTGTCTCAGGGCGTGCGCCTTGCCCACCGTCTTGAGCACTGATGTCATCTTCTCTGCGTTCTCCAGGTTCTCCACCAGCGTGTTGAGGGCGTTCATGACCCGGTGAGCGTGCTTCCTGAGCTGGGCACTGTTCTCCAGCTCCTCCGCTTCCTCGATGTGCTTGAACTGGCTGAAGTACTGCTTGGATGAGGGGAAGTTCACAAACAGCCTGCAACAAGGGAAGGAAAGAGAGTGAGAGAGAGAGAGAAATGTAAGCATGAGCAGCTGCTGTGAAGCCCAGCTAATCTCATCTTCAGCCACAACTCTGTGCATTCTGCAAAAAACCCACGTTCACTTCAAAGCAGGATAAAACAGGCAAACATTAACACGTTTTTGTCATTGCTTTGAGCTATTATCTAGGAACTATAGGGTTGCACAAATCATTGCCAAATTGTATCATCAAATATGGTCCTAAATTTACTCCACTTAACTATATCTAGTGGTTTAGAGTTTTATCGAGTGAGTCCACAGTCTTATCATTTTTTATATGTTAAAATAATCCAATGATCACTATCATATTATTATTGCAATATTCAACATAGCTAGCGCAAATCAAGTTTTTCTAGTATTGTGCAGACTTTCCTGGTAGGAATTTTATCTAGCTAGGAAAAACCAAAAAAAGTGAAGATTATACATCCAGTTGAAGAGAAACTGCTGACGAAAAAAAAGACATAAATCCAGACGAGAGCTTTCAGTTTAACATTTCCCCATTTTATCATATCATATCATACCGATAGTTTCAACATCTTGTCATAGTGGAAAAAAATGAGAAAAATGTGGGTAGAGTGCATTAGAGCACAATATGTCACACAGATTGTCATGTCAAAAAGGTCAATTAGTGATTTGTGTTGTGTTGAAAAAACACACTTGACTAAATCCGCCCCTAACTACTTTGTACATTAAGTACAATGTAATACACTGTGTAACAAACTGTAATAACATGTAACTACATTGTATCTACCTCATTAAGTCCAATGTAATACACTGTGTAACAAACTGTAATAACATGTAACTACATTGTACCTAACCCTAACCCCAACCTTAACCATTCTGTATGTATAATGTAGTTACATGTTATTACAGTTTGTTACACAGTGTATTACATTG
>JAVQKC010209735.1:0-18001 GCA_036025475.1 Philypnodon macrostomus | reverse complement strand
GTTTTTGGTTTTGGCCTTAAGATGTCTCCACATGAGAATTCTTGATTTAGATAATCAAGCTCATGCAGATCCAGTTAAGATTGAGTTAGAGCTGAGTTTTCATCTTTGTAGAAATTCATTGGGATTATCAAGAGTTTGGTGCCATCACAGTCGCCAGGATTTGCACTTAGTCATCAGCCAGTCACTCTGATTGGCCACAGAAGACTGAGGCTTTAATGATTAACTTTGATGATACTGTCGATTTAACATGTAAGGATAGCTCTTTCACTGCACAACTTCATTGTTTTGAAGCATCAGTGATTCATGTGAACACTTCTATTTTTCTGAGCTTTTTGTTTGCTTGTTTTTTTTTTTTATCTTTGTATTGGTTCCAATGTTGCCATATGCAAAGACACTTGTTGGACGTCGGCTCCAGGGCTTTTGAACAGGATTTGATGGTCTGAATTGCTTTGGCCGCGGTGTGCAAATGCATCTGGCAGCAAATGTGACATTTTGGCAGAAAATCAAACAAACACAGGTTGTGTCTGTGAGAAGTTCAGACAGTAGTTTTTGACAACTTTAACCAAAAGTTCTAATTGACTTCTTACTATCTAACAATTGTGTCTCTAATATCTGGCACCACCCGTTCTCCAGCTCTAGAATGTATGTGCAATAGAACTGACACCTTTCAAACCACTGTACTGAAACATTTATGTGTGCCTTCTAGCTTGGTACTAGCCACATGAGTTCACTGGCCTTTGATAATCTGTGGCTAGAGTGTAATTTGTTGTTATATAATTCGCCTATGTGAATTATATTGATTAGATTAATATTGGGCTTATTCTATTAACACAAAAAAGAATCAGTGCCAAAGATCCTAATAAATGTCCTAGTAAATCCTACTAAACAAAACATTTTTACACAAGATGGGGGCGGCAGTGGTGCAGTGGGTTCGAATACTTGCCCGCGCCCATACTGTCGTGGTGTCCCTGGGAAAGACACTTAATCCACATTGCCTATTAATGAATGTGGTTGTGTTATTGGTGTTTAGTTTTGAAGAATGGCAGCCACGCTTCTGTCAGACTGCACCAGGGCAGCTGTGGCTACACACCTTACCACCACGAGCATGTGACTGTGGAGTATGCATATAATTAAGACACATGTTACACAGGTTTTGAGTCTTTTAAATCATTTTCTGATCACTTGATGTGGATCTGGTGTTCAGTACTAGAGGGAAATTGCTATTTTCTCTTCTTCTGTGTGCTGCCTGCTCTTGCCCTGTGCGCATCTGGATCAGATCGGAGCATGTGTGTACGCAGAACATTAGAGAGGCCATGCCATGTGATTTGGAGGTAATCTTCAGTAAATCCCCACACTGCAGCTTCAGACAAACTCCCTGTCCCTTTACACAACTCCATGCATACTCCTGCTTAGTTCAGCTCTTCTTGTGAACAGACCAGAGTGTGTGCAGTGTGCATAGGTGTGGAATTAGCCAGACTTAATGTCACTGTCCATAACTGAAGTGCTGGTTAATCTTAGAGCACTGATTTGAGGAAGAATAATGTGATTTTCTGTACAATATGGTGTGTGTCATCTTTTTCATTTTAGCTGCAAAAAAATCAGTAGGTAGTTTCAGGGGTCACCACAGCCTTCTAACCCGAGCTTCTCTGCAGTATCTCACACCAACTAACTTTATGTTCTCTTTCACTACACCCCCAAATCCTCTAGGTCTCTCTAGGTCAGACTTGTCTAAAGTCAGGGGGTCAGTCATGGCACAGCTTCAAAAATAAAATGCTTTTGGCCATTAAGCAGTATTTAAGAATATATTTAGCTTTTTCAATATATTTTCTACTGCTTTCAAGACAGTTCAAGAGATGTATGTATATGGTAGTAATCTAAAATAAATTAGGTCCCAGACTGGAAATTTTGACTGGTAGTGTCAGCCCTTGGACAGTTTCACATTCAAAATATGTCTCTTTATAACAAAAAATGGAGATGTCCCCACTTTTGTCTGCATTTGCATGTTAAATTTGGAACTGGTTTTTGGACAGATTCCCTTCCTGACCAAGGGTGGGACAAAATATTGATATATCAATATTGCAGGCGGCTGTATCGGTAAATCAGAATTTATAATATTTTGTATATTTCACAAAGATAAAACCTGGCAGTACTTACATTTTGTTTCTTGTTTTGAGAACGTCGACTTATTTGTGAGATACATTTAGTATTCACTGTTCTAATTATTAAATTAACTGTATTCCATAAAACAAAATGATAAATTCATTGGAATACAGTTTAAAGACTGTTCCTTTAAAAACACTGATATATCATAGGCTATTATGTGCAATATATCGAGTATTGCAGTATCACCATATTGAGATATTATCGGTATTGTGAGCCATGTATCACGTATCGAATCATGAAGTACCCTGAGGTTCCCAGCCCTATTCTTGACTCTAAATTTTATTAGTACAATTATTTCATGTTTCAGGAGATTACAAAGACAAATGTGGTCATGTGATATTATATCTGTCTAACATTGCAAGTGTCTGTTTTTGTTTTGTTTTTCAGAAATACAAAGAGTTTGAGCGGGCGGTGCGAGTGGAGGAGATTGATGGCCTGCGTCTGGTGAAGCAGCTGGCTAAAAACATGGAGGAGATGTTTCACAAGAAAGCCCAGGCAATGAAGGTAGGAAACTAGTGTCAAAATCTACAAATCAACAAATGAACAGAACTAACTGCTGCCTTGATATGACACACACAGTGCTGACCTTATTGGATGACTCTTGGCTTCAGTGTCATCTAGCTGCAGTGGAAATTAATACTTTATATGTATGTGAGAAACAGAAATGTGAGAAGAGAGTATCAATATTCAAAAGGTCATTTCAGGACAAAGCTGATTTATTGAACTTTCAGTGAAAATAATAGATCCATGCTGGAAATGTACATGATGCTAAGTAGGCTAGTTAACATGAGTATAAAAATGTATAGTCCCCAATGTTATAAGACATCCTGATTATAGTGTGGCATATTTAGAATGTTCTAAAGAAATAGCTGTGATTCTTGCTTGCAATTGTGCTTGTTGTATAACATCAAAAGTTACAAAACAGATTACAGTTAGTTTGTCACGGGGCTCTGTAATATGTAAGTAGGCTGATGAATTATGCACAAGTGGAGGATTTAGTGACATGTGAATGCAGTAGTTGATTGTGTGTGATTAGATGAAGCACGAGCTGCAAATGAATTTCATCCATTAGATTGAGAACAGACAGATATAAGAGACATATCCTCAGCTCCACAAAAATAATATCCCTGGTATTATCTTAGAAAGTGATCAGAAATACATCCCTCCATATGTGTTTTCTGAGATGAGACATCTACAGTGTTGATCTTGACATCTACAGTGTTGATCTTGGTGTGATTTTTTTACCTGGTGTAGTTCAGGATGTGTCCACGGAGCAGTGTGCAAGTAATAGATCCTATCAGGACAACATGATGCCAGTAACAAAATTGGATTTCTCTGAGAATCTGGTCCAGGTATATAGAGTGAAAGGAATGTGACAGAGGTAGTGACCTGGTTGCTATGACCTCCTATTTCCATGATTTGCTCACTATTTTTATTCTTGAACATGACGCATAATATAGATTTAAAATGACTTGTGTGTAACTTCAGTTTAATTTAGTAAGAATACGTCTCTTTAATCATTAATTCTCCTTTTGTAAAGTCTTTTGTCCAGACTTTAATGAGATTAGTTGCATTTACTGTTCTATAGTTGTCCCATAAAGTATCTTAAGCCCCTGGAGATGAGAAAACTTGGTTAGCTAGTGGCTTCTTCAAAGCCCACCGGATGCTGGCTGCTCTGTAATTGTACCTATTATTGGTTTATGTGTGGAAGGAATAAATGTATGAAGAGAAGGAAAGATGGTTATAGAATCTCAGTGCAGTATATTGACATGGCTTTATTCTTTACATTTTGAATGTAACAATTATTTTTACTTAATAAACAACAGACAATAAACTCACAGTCACCTTTAAAAACAAATTATTGTCTAATTATGTCAAGTGATTGCTTTGTGCTGTATGTCCATTATGAATATTCTGCTGTATAATTTAAAGTCTGGATACTTCCTAACATAAGAATTTGTTAAAACATTAAAAAATGCTTGTCCTTTAGTAGTTTTATTATAGTCCCGCCCTGGCGTCTACAGCAACATCAAATCGGAGTTTGTGTAGGCTGCAACAGCATTAAAAAGGAGGGACTAAAGTAAAATAATCATTATGACAGCTTACCTACTTAGCATCATAGAACAGGGTCGGATAGTCTTCTTTCATTAGTGTGCTCTACCCTGTACACACTGCACGCAACTCTTCTTCTCTGCCTCCGCCTTTTTCTGATTCCATTTCAGTTCCTTTCTCGTCCGTCAGCGCAGTTTTATCTCGGTGTCTTCTTGTCGATTGGACCCTCTTTATCGCTGACTGCCACCTGCTGAGAGACAGAGCCTGTGTGCCTGTTACAGAGTGTATGTACGTGTAAGCTCATGTCAGGTTAGGTTAGATGAGATACTATTACAAGGCTTACAATGACAAGGAAATACATGAAAATAAAGGCTATTTCAAGGAAGCTCTGCATGATTTTTATTAGTTTTACAGACTTTAATGTTTATTCATTTTCACCTTTAGATTAGCGTTTTATTTTATTTATTTATAAAATCAGAATATCGGATTTATAGGATTATTTTATAGGATCAGATTACGCGCATTGGCCCTTTCATCCTACTGACCACTTTACTACTACAGTTAATGCAAACAGTGGAAAGTAGCAAGGTGGGTTATTTCACCTGTGCAATGTAAAACCAAGCTTCTGAGAAGATCAGTGCCTCAGTTAGCATAATAGGGCCTCTTTAATATTTTAGATAAAGCTTACAATATAACAGTACTGTGAGTAAATACGTACAATTGATTATGTACGCAGTTTTTTGTTGTTTATTCTTTGGATAACCATTTTGTTCCTTTTAATTACTGTTCCTTTCATCACTTTTATGGAGTTGGTGGGATATTATCACCGTTTTACAGACAGCAGTCTCTCCCTTGCGTCCTCTTTTCTGATATGCGTTTTTTGCATGCTGGGAGTGAATGGGAGAAACAGTGGACGCTTAAAGAAACACTGAACATGTTGTTATCAAAGTTGAAAAAGCCTGAAGCTATTATAAAGCCCCCCTTTGATGTCAAGCACAAATGCACTTCAAAGCTGAGTGGATGCGTCGCTGCTGTCGGTGTAGCTCTGTTTTTTTCTGTCATGGCACTCGCTCTGTGCCCGCTACCTGCTGATATCATTTACCTGTGACTGCTTCCCTAGTGCCGTAGTCTTCTGAATCATTACCAGCGTGAAGAATAGAAAGTCTGCAGCACTCAAACTGAGAAAAAGTCACTTCAAACTCTAGCATTTAAAATGTACACCACACAAAGAACAAGTAGAGGATTCGAGACAGTGATTCTGACTAAAAGTTACATAAAGGAATAAGTTTGAACATTGTTTAGACTCGTATATTTAGTTTATGGAAAGTTTGTAACGAGTTGTAATGTGTATTATCCAACTGTTCCTGATATGTTCCCCCAGCGGCACTGAAAGATGAGTCAGTAGATAACAAACAGTCCTATACCTTACCTTATAGATCCTTTAAAATGGAATCTTAAAAATGGAATGCTCAAATCTCCGGAATGGAGGCGACTGGAGGAAACGTGAGTTAACGTTACAAAAAATTAGGGTTTCTGGTGAGGGAGAGAATAATTCTGCGCATACATTGAAAAAATTTGTGGGCTGCAACATTTCTGTAAGGACTTGTCCAGTAAAACCTAAAAACAACTGTACTAATGTATACATTAAATAAAGATACAATGGGAGGTATATTCACTATTGTTTCCTAACCAGGCTCTGACATCACCTACATGTAACAGAGTGGTTGTCATTTGCCAAAACCATCTTAATTTGCAATATTTTGTGGTTAATGCAAATTTCTTGAAAATGTAATATGGCCATGCCTCCAGTTGCCTTTCTTCTAATTCGAATACTATCCTTTGCCTCTTCAGTGAAATTTCATAACATTTGCAAGAAGACAATAATGGAATAGTCATTTCTAGTGTACAATTTCAATGGTAAGACAACCTGTAGTGTGGAAAGAAATGCATTGTAGGCATCAATTAAGGTACAGACTCATATAGTCCAGTGCTTCTCAAAATCCTCAGACCAAGAACCTTCCAAATATATTTGGGTTTACGAGTGCCATTATTTTGAACTAAACCAATGGGAATGAATGCAGAAATAGGACTAAACCATGTCTAAACTATGCCTGGACCAGTACCACTAGAAAACCACGTACCACCACTTGAGAACAAATGATGTAGTCCTTTTTCACACCCAGACATTCTTTACCGTGACCGGTACAAACTGTTGCAATATTACAAAGAAAAGAGTGCTCCATATTTTTTAGCTAGTGTCTCCGGCTGACGTCTTAAAACTCATCTTACCTCTCGCTCATACCCTTGACCGTGACCCTTCCCTGGCCCTAGAGGGCTGACCGTTTTTTTTCCCCTTTTACTGGGCTACCATCTCCCCGTCTGCAGACTCCATTACAAAGTTACAACTAGTCCTTGGAATTCTCCTCTGTAAGTTCCTCCTGTCGCCACTTTCTTTTTTACACCCCACTTTGTTTCATTCACGTGCTGGGCCCCCGCTCGGAAAAACTGGGCCGGAGGTCACAATGGTCGAATTTGATATAGGAGCCCGACGTGCTTCCGAGCGAGCCACCTTGTCAACTCAAAACAATAGCTTCCTTCTGGAGCCATTATTCCGTATAAAGAATGTTCGCATATTCCCAGCGAAATGTCCTTCCTCCCTCGCTAGACGTTCCCAAAAGAGATGAGGAAGATTTGTCTGCATACATTTTCCGATGGTTGAAAATGGAGGTTGTAACATGTGTGCAAATAAATTATTTCACCTGGGACGCACCGAACAAGCCCGTCCAATTTGCATGCGCCATTTTTTATTCTACAGATACTTGAGTTGGTCATTAGATGTGACAGCAGACTGCGGTGGGCCCTTTTAAGTTAGCCTTGTTCCTTATGTAAATTGTGGATATTCAAAGCCGCTCCGGAGTGGTGTGTGAGGCTGTGGAGGGAACAGATGTTAGCCGTTGTGTAACATGAGAGGAAAACATTGTTCCGTAGTGTTTTACAATGGAGTGAATTGTTCTTATTTGACTGGACCTCTGTTGTAAACGTTCTGTTCAGTAGGACTGTAAGCAATGAGCAAGCAGAGCAAGGATGCAAAATTTCTTCACTTGTTTCCTTTAGGGGTTCCGCTGGTGGTCCAGGCAACTATGGGCCTGAGGCGGAGTACCCTCTGGTTAGTTGTAGCATCACAATGATTTTAGATTCTCACCTCTTAAATTAGATTGCCCATAGAAAATACTTGATCAAACGGTTACTATGAAAGTAAATATGGCAAAGCAGTTACCCACAGCAAGGGGGTTGTGGGTTCTATCTTTGGGTTGCCCAAATCCAATTTTTAAGTGCAGTATGTCCTCTTTGAGTACAATGGAGTCTAGTCCATTATCTATGGTCCTTAGGCGGGGGGTACACTCTTGTTACAGAACCATTATGTTAATTTAGCATCTCATCCCCTTGTATTATACTCATGATTGTATCGCACATTTAGACAAGCACTGAATATGAACTCTGGTCAAAAATGAATTTACACTCAAATCTCTCCACATTTCTCAGTTTTAACAACTGTGTTTTTGTTATATGCCGATTGCAGCTGTCACATGTGTTTCCTCTGAAATAAAATTGACTTGGATGTGACGTTTTAATTGGACGACTTTTCCCATTAATGCCACAAATTAGAGAGGGTCTGCTGGGGAAAGGTAATCTGTGGAAGAGATGATTTCGAATTCACAGTCTGAATTAAAATCACGCGGCACTCTTTGTTTATGGAGCAGAATGTGGTGGGGTTGGTACAGACACAGGCAGAGCTCAGGGTCTCAGAGGCTCACTCCGGATTCATTAAGGCGATTAACGAATAGGTCAATTTAGCTGCTTCACTGGTCGGAGCAGGCGTTTGTTCTTCCTAATGTCTTTGTCTGTGTTTGCCTCAACACTTATGTTCATACAGCAAGACATGTACAGTGTAAGCAGTCTTTAAATGTATCTCTAGTCTTTGTCTCTCTAGTCTAGTCTTTCTCCCATCGTTCAAATATATATACATTAAGTGAACTGGTGTAATATCCTTAGTGAATAATTCTCTGTTAGTCCTGTGACAAGCTGGCCATTGTCTAGAGAGGTTCCTGCCTAAAGCCCATAGTTGCTGGGATAGGCAGTCATCAGGGACTACTTATGGGGATGAGTGTAATAATTGTCATATATTATACAATCAGTAATTTACAGAAAATCAATATGTGGTACTGCACAGTGATAATTGTACAAATAAATGGAAACATGCAAAATGCAACATATGAATCAAACCATACGGGCTATCTCCGGTCTGCACCTGTCTGGACAAAGAATTGTAATCTGGCCAGTAGAGAAAATCCAGTTATAAGAGGCCAGATGTAACCTACATGTCCAGGAAGTGTTCAAAGCCAAAGGCTTATTATAAACAATAATTGGCTCAGCCTCAGTGTATTTGCATTATTATATTATATAATGTGGATTTTTATTTATTATAGCAGAAATAGCTTCTCACAGGGATTTGTGCAATAGCGTATTTCAGCTGATTGGTTTAAGTTGCATTTAGTTTCTTACTGTTTCTTTGCTAATGCACTTTTGTATGCGAGTGTGTGCTTAGTCTAAAAATGCAGACGCCACACATTTTAACTTATAAAATATCTAAGCTGAAAACCCACTGTTGGGTCCCAGTCCACCATTTGGAACCATTAGTGTAAAAGTACATTACGTTAACGTTAATGAAGCACTAGAGTGTGCATAGTTAAAACATCTGGTGGTTAAATGTTAGATTATAAAGACATTTTTAACTGACTTATGCAAATCAAGATGAATATTGGAACTATTTAAATTAAACAGCAGTGGAAACAGGTCTGTTGATCAATGTCACTTCTAATTACATGTTGGGATACTGTACGGCACAGTACAGTATTGCCTTTAAATATAGAATCTGTTTGCCTTGGTGCATTGAAAGTCTGTGGTTTGAATGTGATAAATACTCAGCCGGGGCGTTGTGTTGTGATCATGCAAAGTGGCTGAGGGGCCTAATTAGAGCACTGTGTGGCAGAATGTACAGAGGAGCAGAATACGGGCCCTGAAGAGGAAATAAAGGGGCTCCAGATAACACACACCCCAGGCCGCACACGTCTGTAGGAGTTTGAGCAAGTTCACAATTGATGGAGCCCACAGGCAGCTCAGCTAATTTTAGTTGGAATCACCTAAGTGGTTTGGCTAATTTATCTGGGCTCCTGGTTCCCAGACCCCTCCCACATATGTCCATAGAGCGTGAAGGTACCAGGAGGTGACAGGGGAACAGAAGGCTATTTTGTGCCCAGCTGATTTGCCGAGCGGTGGGTCGTTTCAACCCATGCCGTGAATTTGGATAGAGACTGACCCTTAGCAATGGCCAAGTTCAACCAGATTTGAAAGATTTTTGTTAAAATACACGACTGGATTCCAATAGGACTTTGTGTGTTGTTTCAGTTATTGTTCTGCCCCCTTTTTGTCACCTTTTTTAAAAAGAGCAAAATTGTTCATTGTGAAAAAATTTTATCCAACATAGATTGAATTTGCTTGGCTTTAATGTATCTGAAAATGTGTCAAAGAGGTTTTTTTTAGTATTCTACAAATGATATCAACTCTGAGCATTCACTGATGTATTGCTCCTGTTTTGGCACTGACAGCTGTGTTCATATTCCAGACTCCAGAGAGGGATTTTAATGTAAATGTACCTTGTGTCATGTGTCAATGCACATGTTTTATTGTAATTAATCTTCTTAAAAATATTTTAAATAGTGAGTTAGCAAACTGTTGTGTGTTTTAAACCAGATTGTGCTAACAGCATGAAACGTGCAGTCGAGCGTTCACAAATCAATCATTTTGAAAGGAAAGTGCTTCTCATACTGAGCTTTGGTGTAAAACATTTCCTATGATTAAAATTTTTCTGTTAATCTCAGAAAAAGAGATCTAGAAACACTATTATTTACATGCAGCGTTAAATGTTTTTTCTACTGAAAACCCCAAATTGATACGCACACTGCGAATCTCTCTTATTTTTTTTTTTATTTTTTTTACTGCTGACAAGAAATAAAACCATTAACATTTAGACTATTTCTCTGATTTGTCCTTCTACATTTTACAGTGCTTTCTTACACGAATCACCTCAGAGCTCCACACAGTGGATGTTGGTGGGTGTGTATGAGGCAGCAGTTTGTGGCAGATAAATGTGGGGTTTTCGAGCCAAGCACCTGGTCAAACTCCAAACAATGAGGACCACAGACCACTGCGCTGATACTGAGCAGGGAGCTCTTAGGGGCTTTTGAAGAAACGCTTACCTACTGTTATACTCGGCGGTCCTGGTTGCTGTGGAAACGCATGGTTTATGTGCCAATATGTATTAATACTAGCAAGGATTCACACACAATTGTAAGGTGGAACTGGCAGTATGGTTAAAAGCTCAGTTTACTGCGTTCTCTAGAAAATTAATCTCACACATGGAGCACACACTGCCCCGTACTTTTACAAACCAGGAAGTATGAGAATAACGAGCAGAGTTGTATAAGGTAATGAAACATTATATTTTGAAATAAAACCTCAGCCCCTCAACATTATGCCAGTTCTGGATAGATAATGGATGTATCTTAGCACTCCTGTCCTTTGGAAGCATGTGATTGGTTAAACAGTTTTTAGATGACTTTTATTTGGTCTCACTATTGTCTTGAGTAAATATTTTTTGCACAATTACAAGGGGGAAAAAAAATCAGGTAGTGGAGCTTTCAATATTTTTCATTTACCAAACAAAAGTGGATGTGATATCTAATAAGTTGACTCATTTCTGTATATAGCAAGTTTGAAAATATAATTGCCGAGTAGAGGTTCCTTGCTCGAGCCTCTCCAGTGATCTAATGATGACTTCCACAGATGGGAGAGCTGGCTGGCGCGGTGCTGAGTCCACAGTGAGCACGGTAGAGAGTGTCAAAACGTCCCCGTGGTAAAATCATCTCCGGGTTTTGGCGAATGGATGGCGTTTGGCACACACATTGGCAGTCGGGCACTCTCTCTGCCGCACTACCTGGGCTGGAGCGGAGCCAGGGTTAATTATAGGGGAGCTCCGGAGCCTGGTGTCACCGCGAACGGCACGGCAGAATATTGTCATAATGCCACGTCCTATACAGGCAAAGACGAGCGAGGAAAGGCACACCTGCTCGGCACACTGTCCCAGACACAACTCGTTTGATTCCAAGAACTGCTGCCAAACTGAAGCTACATGTGCGTTTAGTGCCTGTTCTGTAGCAATATGGTCAGAACACAGAATGGATAGCGGTACAAATGGTAACAACATAACATTGCCAATGGGTTGTCAGCTGATAAGTTGTAGTTGCTAATGCTATTGTGCGGTGCATTTTCAAACTAAATGCCACATCTGTGGTAGCCCAAAAACATAAACAACTAAGTACATTTTTTTCACTATAGACAATTTAAAGAGTGACCAATTTTCAACTACAAGCATGTTATTGGACAATGGATGGAGGCCTGGAGAGAACCCACAGTCAAATTGGGAGCACATGCAGACTAACCCTAACAACCCCCGCTGGGATCAATACCTCAAACTCGAGTCACAGTAGCTCAGCTGGTCGAGCAGTCATCCAAGAGCTTCGAGGTTGGTGGTTCGAATCCCGCTACAAACAGAGTGTACTGTTGTTGTTTACTTGGTCACAAAATGTCAGTTCAGTATAAGCAGCAAGCATTATGTAAACCACAACTGTATAAAGAAATAATGCACATACACATTTCTGTCATGTGAGTCAGTGTTGTGAGAGGCATTTACTGTAGAAG
The DNA here is from genome assembly GCA_036025475.1 of Philypnodon macrostomus. Lineage (NCBI taxonomy): Eukaryota > Metazoa > Chordata > Actinopteri > Gobiiformes > Eleotridae > Philypnodon > Philypnodon macrostomus. The sequence goes on along the minus strand of JAVQKC010209735.1, from coordinate 5,968 downwards.
CATGCTGGAGTCTTTTCCAAAAGGAGCATGACAAATTCTTCTGCTCTGACCCTGAAGCAAGGACAGTGTTGTCATATCAGACTGTGGTCCTGGGGGAAGCACCGTCATGGTTCCCTCTGCAACCTTTTGACCTTTCTGATACCATCCCCTCAAACTAAAACTCCTACTCATACATCTACTAAAAAGGAAAGGTCGGATTATCATGAATGACCCTAAACACTGCTCCTCTGAGATCCTGGTACCAGCCGGTAACACTACAACCTTTTTCCTCATACCCCAAAGTTTAATACTACTATTAACTAACGGCTACCCACACTTACAAATACTTTTTACAAAGCCCTTGGAATAGGCCCAATTCACTGATACCAGTTTTGGCTCTTGGACCTGAAGCTGTTCGGGGGTATACCCCTTCCTAGGCCTAAGCTTCCATGACCCGAATGGGATATTAGCTAGGGATGGATGAATGTAAGGTTATTTATACATTTTTTTGTATTGTTTTTAATATCAATATTCACATTTTGCATATAAAGCAAACTCCAAATCACCAATGTCCTTTTCAACTGCAACTAGATTTACAGCATTTATTTTATGACGCATGAAGTCATAATCTTTATCATTCAAAGACTTGAATAGGTTTCTTAAATGCATTTAGTTGTAATATGTAAATGTAACACTTAATATGATCAGCCCCTTTCCCATTAGTACATTTACATTTTAATGTATATGGTGGCAAATTCCATTCTAAGGCTGGTTCTGGAGTCCAGTCACCTGCCTATCCAAATGAAATTAAGTGGAGCACCATGAATGAAAGTGCAGCTCAATACCGCGATCAATTGAAATACAAAAGTTTGAACATTTCCGTCAAACTCTAAGCTGATTTTCCATGTAGTGCAATACATCTAGTTTGGAGTGACAACTTAAATTTCTAACTTATACACTCTTCTTTCACCAAAAAGTTAAGCGGCTTCATCTATCAACTCCAAAAGTAAAACTAAGTTGGTTCCTTTTTCACTTAGACAAGTGTCTAGTCATGGCAAGCTGCTGTGAAGTGGCCTAGAAAAACAGAACATCTCGTGTTGCTGAAGTTTCCTCTCCTGTAGAGTTATTTTTAAAATGCCCCATTTCCGCCATTGTTGTGGCATTGTTTTGACCTTACGCTGAGCAATTTTCCCCAAGTCAAATTAGCTTTCACCATTCAAAGAAATGTTGTAATATAATGGTTTGACGGTTGTGCCTTTGAAATATGAAGAAATGGAAGGCCGTGCCACTGGGGTTAATAATATTCCTCCTCTTCAACAAGTACCTTGGGATCCGAAGTGTCCTTGAAAGCAAACGGCATCTTGCAGCACTCGTGGGTAAAGGCATTCTACTTCTAAAACTGTTCACACTCTAACAGGCTTCCCCAGCTGTGATAACTAGAAAGTATATTATTTATTTGAGGAATGCACTCATTTATTTTATTCTAATAGAAATTATATATATTTTTTTTAATCACGAGAATATCATATTGTCTTTGGCAAATCATAAACTCACTTACTCAAATAAGGAATGCCCCATAGTTGGTCTACACTGCAATGTCTTAACAGTGTAATTGATACGTACTGTGCGACGCATACAGGCACAGAACCCCTGACGTGTATTCTTCCATCAAGAACAATTCTACTGACCAGTTATGCCCATTAGACCATGTTTCGGTTTGTAATTCTTAACTTTCAGACCTCATTAGTTTATTTTTTGCTTTTTTTATTGATGTTTTAAGTAGTAAGCGTGAAAATCAAACATTTGCATGTCTCCTTTCCTTGTTTACTACACTGCTACAAATGAACATAATCGTTCTTGACCTGTCTTTTTAATTACATAATCATTGTACATAAAAAATCCTCCCTCAGTAGACCAATAACAGCTCATCAGTCTTTGGAACATGCCCGTATGAGAACTAAAGTCAGCCTTCATGCAAGTCAATGAGCACCTGGAGCGCCGGTCCCAGAGGTGGCCCGGGAGAGTGCGAAGAGCCAGGCACAGGCAGCCAGTAACAGCACTGTACCTGTTTGTTTCCCCATTACACACGTCTTCTGTGCCCGGCCTGGGGGGAATTGGGGCCTTATAGATACAACAAAAAAGGTGACTGAAGAGTGCTGAGTTCGGGATTATGATTTATTAATCTCCACTCCTTGAAATTGGGGGCCGGCTGTGTGTGGGGCTATGATGTAGACCCCGGGGAGTGATCCTAAAAAGCAGGGAACAATTCAGATTCACCAAAGTCCTTTTTTTATACTACAGAACAGACGGAGCAGCAGTAGAGGGGGAGTCAGGGGACACGAGGAACAAAGGAGAAGTTAGGAGTTCAGGGAAGTGTAGGCCAATGAACCACAAATGTTAAATTAAGTTTAAAAAGTTTGACCGATAACAAATCTTCAGTTAGTTGTGCCTTGTGCGACTGCTCGAGTACAGTTTACTCCTTATTTTCACTGGCTAGTTAGTAATATCACATTTTCGCCACAAATTTGGTGACTTGTGACATGACCAGAAGAATAGGTTTGCTAATGAATTTTGAACAGTTCTTTACCATTGTTTTTAGAGTTTAAGCTTGTCTTCTTTATTTCATATTGAGTGATGTGATTTGCAGCTACTTAATCAGCTACAAAATAATAACGGCACATTCCTGCGATTTTGTCATGAAATCTTTTATTAATTTTCATAATATTTTTGAATTTATGAAAAGAGTCTCATGTGGGTGGGTTTTAGGTTTGCTGGGAAACATCTGCACTTTAAATATTTCTTGTAAACAACATGGTGACTGCAAAACAGTTAAAATCACAGGTGCCGGTCTATAGCTGGAGTGCCATCCAATCATACCCACAAGTTCTACAGTGCCTTCTCATAGCACACCTTTAAAGTGGGCCCTTCCAGAGAGTTCTGTTGGAGCTGCGTTGAGCTGATCATCTGGCTTTTGACAAGTTCTCCAAAATTGAGTAAAATTGATTTAGAAAAATATTCTGTCAAACTTCATCTCTAGGTATTAGAAGCGCACCTGTGCGACTCCTAAACTCCTACAAAGTTGCTCTGCTGGCCTCAGGTGGACTGCTTTTCCTCATCCAGACGTCTGCCAGACACTTCTTTGGCACCTTTTCACTTCTCTTGGCTGTGCTCCTGTTCCGAGCCAGTTCATGTTGAAACATATATTCCAGAGATGATCATTATTATTTAATGTTTGCACAGTGTCTCGAGGAAGTAATTTTCCATATTCCCCAAATACAATAGACAATCTTTGCAAATGCTTGTAAAATGATGCGAGTTATAATCTCATTGGTAGTGCTGTGTTAAGGCAGAGCTGACAGATGCAATTCAGATCTCACTTCAGCTGAATATAAAGTTACTTATGATCAGCATGTCCATAGTAATATTACATGTTACAAATAGATAATTGTATTGGGGTTTGATCATCACAAGCTGTGGTTACCCTAAAATATGCTTCCTACAGAACATGCTGACTTTTATTACGTGGTAGCAGTAGTTGGCAATGCAGATGAATATAAGGGGTGATTTTGATAAATATAACATTTGACTTGAAAATTCTGTATAATTTAGTTTTCCATAAACTCTCATTTCAGCTTTTCCTTCAGGAGTTACTGCTACGGCACATTATTTGCCTCCATGGAACCCCATCCTCTGCATCCTCTTTCTCACACCAGCTAACCTCACGTCCTCTTTCGCTACATCCTTGTTGCTCCTCCTCTTGGCCTCATCTTTGGCAACTCTAACTTCACCATCCTTTGAGCCATATATTCACTATCCCTCATCTGTATATGTCCACGCTATATCAATCTGAAACATCTCTGAAACATCTAACATGAGCTGTCCTTCTGATGTTTTATTTCTGGTCCTATCTCTCCTCTTAATGAAGGTCTTAAAAGTTACCTTCCGCACTGCTGTTTTTTTTTAACATTTTCTATAGAAATTGTAATAATTTTTATCTCAACATTGAGTGTAAAAAATATGTACATCGTGTCCTTAAAAATGACTTTGATAGCTGGGCGCATTTGGGCTTTTTTGAAATATGCAAATAGACTTGCACTTGAAGTGATCCTTATCTCCGACTGTTGCTTTGTGGGACTTTTTCTTTGTTAAAACTCTAAGTGTGAGAGGTCAGAGTGGCGCCACCATCCAATAGAGCATAACCACTATCCTTCACCTGACCAAGTTTAGGAAGGACGTGCACGTCTCACTCTACTTCAGAAAGTTCAGACCACTCTCTGTCCTGGGAGCGCTGTTTGAGGAGTGGATGAGAGGGCTAAATGGGACGGGTGATGAGCCGGTGGGGGTGGTGCTAGGATGGGGTGGGGGTCTAAAATAAGATGTTGCCCCCTGGTCCGAGCCGTGGCAGATGGAGGAAGAATGAGGTGATGCCAGTGTTCTTAGTGCGGTCGGTGCCAGTGGAGACCTCGGTGGGGCTGGTGATGTGAAGACAGCTGCCTGGGCCTGACCGTACACAAGGTCATTTTGGACACATACTGTAAAGTCACAAGAACAAGATGAAAATAGAGTTTTTTAGATTTATTCAAATGTTGCCATACGAAACATTGTATGATCACACACTTATTGGTTTTACATTGTACATTACACAGGCAAGGCATAACATTATGAGCACTGACTGTAAAGTAAAAAACAGATGATCTCTTCATTGTGGCACCTGTTAGTGAGTGGTTTACCATATTAGCAGCAGGGAAAATGGAAAGGAATAGTGTATTTGACCAAGTTTAATGAGGGTCAAACTGCAGTTCTTTTGGGGTGATCCCAGTCTTCAGTGGTCAGTATCTATGAAATGTGATCCAAGGAACAACTGGCAACAGGTGTAAAATCTGGTCCTATCCAACAGACGAGCTGAAGAAGTTTGTGCTAGTTCAAAAGTGAACAAATTGTCAATGGAACATTATAATACAAATGAAGATTCTGACACCTAGACTTTTATCAGACATAAGAAAACCATAAAAAAATAAAGTCAAAAATCAGTTTGAAGTTGAGAGAGAATACATTATTATTTGAGTCTTCAACAACTTCAAAAGTCTCCAAGAACCATTATTAACGTTTGCACATCAGATCATTGTCGCTTCTTTCATGTCAGAAGTTAGATAGTTAGTTGTATTGGTCGGGCTAAAAGTTTTCCAACATTAGCAGGCTCCACAAATGAGCGTGGAGGAAGTTTTGGAGGTGCTAATGACTTTGAGTGTCCCTGTGGAAAGGCTTACTTAAGTTCTCCGAGATGCTTTAATAAATCATGCCAGATGAGTTTATCGTGCAGATACAGAAGCTCCTCTGGGTCCGATGCGGAAAAGCCTAGAAGCCCTACCACATGTGATGGAACTCCGAGGCAATCTATCGCGCCTAACTTCTTACCTTCTGCTGTCAAAATGTGAGGGATCAGTGACGATGTAGCTCCAAGGAGAAACTTTTTGGCTAGCTTCATCCACTCTGCCACACTACCTTAAAATCATCTTTATCTGCCTAATCCGGTTTGATTATCTGCCGGCAACCAAATTAAGCATTCTTGTTTACTGTAATTGAGTTCTTGGATGAGAGGGAGATAACTGGGCTGAACTTCCTCATCGCTCACAGAAGCGTTGATGGTTATCTGGTGGTAGTGCATTGAAGATCGTCTTATCTGTATGTGGCCTGATCCAGCTTGTCATCTTTCGGGAGTGAACGCAGATAATGATCATAAATTGACTTGATAGACTCTGACACTGAGGAGGAAACTTCTAAGAGCGTGGTGTGTTAGTAGTACTACAGTGTGTGTGTGTGTGTGTGTGTGTGTCATTTTACTTCCCCTGTTGCCATCCCATTGACATTGCATTGGCAGTAGTGAGAAAATAAGAATGCTTGTCTGTCTGGGTAGGTTAATCCATACACACATATTGAGCTCTCTCAGCGCAAGGACCTCATCCATCAGTCCTGGACACATCTATAGCCT
>JAVQKC010209722.1:0-18561 GCA_036025475.1 Philypnodon macrostomus | reverse complement strand
TGTGTGCAACAGTTGAAAAAGATCCAGCAAAGACTTTTTGAGTTATTGCGTTCACAGTTTTGGCCCGTAATTAATTAATTACTTAATTAATATTCATCGAAGAAATACCCAAATCGATAAAGTTCGGCGTCTTTATGGCATGTACCTGTGTGCAAATGCGACATGATTCCATAATATCGTCGCTTTGCCGATATAAGGAATGTGCTGGATAGTGAAATGAACACAAAAAAACGTGTAGTTACATTTAGGGTCATGCATAGAATTTTGAGAGTATTGAAATGTTTTTATTAGGTGTAGACAGATGCACTTTAGTCCTGGTTTAGACCAAACTTATCCCTGATGTAGAAGTGTCTTTGTGAGTTGTTTACATTAACTCCTTTCCTATTTACGACCCGACCATGCTTATATATTTTGCTTATTATAGTGGTAATTTTGACAATGACACAATATATCAAGAGTCTAAAAAAGATGTAAATAAGTGCACATGCCAGAACCATATTCTGTATGTTTTATGGCCACCAGGGGCCAGTAGTGCTCAACTTATTATTGACGGACCGCCTCCAGTGAATACTCTGTTCTCAGCCCGTGTCCATTTGAAGAGAATTCATTCACAACCAGCTCTCTGTGTGTGTTTGTGTAGTTGTAATCTTCTTTATTTCCTATGTCATCTGTTGGCCACGCTGCTCTGCCACTCATTGATGAGGAAGTTTTGAACCAGTATTAATAAATGGTAGCCCTGGCAACAGTGTGGAGAGTGAGTCACAGCCATGGAGGCAAAGGGGAAAGGCAGGGCACTTTGGACCAACATGGATGCTCTCAAAAATCCACCTTCAACAATGTACGACTGTAAGGCCCGCTTCACATCTGCAGCCACTTCATTATAAAACAATTAGATTTAGATTAGATAGATTTAGAGAGAGTGGTCTGTGAACTGTTTGCTTTGAGCTCTAGTGTCAACTCACACAGCCAATGCAATGACTTGTGTGGCAGGGTTTGAACAATGTGATGGATTATAACAGTAAACATGGAGGGAGTGCGTCCTGGGTGTTCCTGATGGGACGCGCTGTGGTTGTAATGCACATTCCCTTGTATCTCTGAGGAGTATAGGCTACATTATATTTTTAAAGTGGCCTTAATGTCTGCTATGGATTTTTGGGTTTATTGTGTAAGTATAAATCGCTTCCAGTGCATCAGACAGTAGAGGCCTACCTCCAGACCCCTCCTCACTGTTGCAATGTTGTCCTTAGAGAGTGATATAGTAATTCAGACAATATATTATGAGGAAACTTGCAGACAATAGATCAGACAATAAATAAGCAGGAGAACAGGGATAATTAGAGTTGGGTTGTGTTTTGGAGGCTCATGTGACCTCAGGCACGTATACAGTGAGTGCAACCGTTGGTCTCTGTATAAAGTAAACAGCTCTGACCACACCGGGGTCACTCACTTCCAATCTTTGAGCTGCCTTTGTTTGCCAGGCCCAGATTGATTACACATCTACCACTTCCCAGAGATTGCAGCCATGAAGTTATTTTCCTTTAAATCTACATGTTTGGTGTGTCTAATTGGTAATTGTATTTTTGATAAGAATATATTATAGGCAGAGGGCTATGTACAATATTTCAAATTGATTGTGTAAAATGAACATGATATCCACAGAGCAAGAAACAAAAAGCGAAATTCAAAATATGTGGTGATTTAATGTATCTATTTATTTTTTATTTACATTCACAAATTTTGTAGAAGTTCCTATTTTAAAAAACAGATCCAAATACAGCCCTAATTATAAGCATATGTCACAATGAAGAAATTACATCTTGAATCACAAAAACATCTTGAAGGAGTTAGACATTCTCAGCACTCCCCACTTAAAACCGAGCATCTCTCTATTTACAGCACAATACATAATTTTGGTGCTTTGACTGGGAGTAATATCTCTGCTCTCATTGTGTTGACAGAGTGCTTTTAAATAGGGCTGAGAATCCAAGTGAAACCAGATTGTTCAGAGAGATCCCGGAGGCGGCAGATAACGAGTGGTAAATCAGGCAAAGTTTTGGAGCCAGAGATTCACTTATAGATGGGAGTAACACCTTTTTGTAGTAGCAGCTATAGCAGAGATACAGTGTGGGTGAAAATCCTCCTTTGTAAAGTGGACAGAGGCAGTTCAGGACACAGTCTGCAGACATAAACTGACCTGAACCCTGTGTTTTCACTAAACTAGGTTATGCTGGGCAAGACAACAAACCTCAATTTCTCATAGTTTTTCTTTTGCCCATAATTGTTAGAAAAATCATCTTACACTATAAAGTAATACCTTTTCTCTTTTTCTCGTGGGAACACTGGTTACTATGGAAACAGAGGCCTAATGCCAGAGGGTCAGGTGTGGAAATATAAGTGACTCTGCAGCAAAAGTTTTCCTTAACGAGGCCTACGAGGTGTATATTGGCGAAAAGCCCCTATACAGATATTGTGTGATTTCTAAGGGTTTTTATATTGTGAATGAGCAATTAAGAAGAAAATCAATCGATTTCGGAGTCTTTATGATATTACATTATAATCCTGCATATAATCACTAAATTATGTTATTCAATACAACACCAAGGAGGAATGTATTTTTTTTACCATAGGTTTTTACAAAGGTATTGGTTTGGATGTTGGTATTGCTCACAAAAGGTATAGAGCAAGATTTTAGCCAGAATACCTCAGTGGTCTAGGCCTTTCTAGTGGTATATTATCATTATTGTGAAACATAAGGGCTTTGTGGCTTAATGGACTGAATTATTTTTACTATAGAAGTAGATGATCCACAGTTACAGTCCAGGTATTGACCCTGTTTTAACTGTGAGATAGGGGCAATGAATTGGAGGTGATTTGTGCTCTTCAAAATGCTTCTAATTTCTAATACTTGAATTATATGGACTATGAAGTATTGGTGCTTTACTGATACTGTTGCTAACCCTAACCCTAATGCAGATATGAGAGTTTGAGGTTGGTAATCAGTGACAGAAGAATGAGCTCCTGCTTTGATGCTGCAGAGGGTCACATGCTCGTGGACTGACCACTGTGTTCGGGAGCTAATGGCCAGTGAGATAGTGAGAAATACTGGACATAGTTTAAGGTCTTGAGCTGACACATGAGATGCTTATATATATACACTCTGAAAGGTAACCATGCTCAGACATACACCATTGTTTAAACTTACATGCACTTCTTACTGAGCAGTCCCAATCAACAAGACTAATGAAGAAGTATCGTGTTTTAGCGTAAGGCAGTGTGGGGGGCTCTGGGGAACAAATGAGTCCAGCCTGTAATGCCTCATGTCTGTCTTCAATAATGTAATCGACTTTAAGGCTATGACATACCCCGCACAGGCAATTTGTAAAACTCAGTGGCATGGTTGAGTTCTGCTCCTTAACAAGACCATCACATGCAATCCACCACTTCAATAGACCGTAGGCCCTCATGAATACCTACTATGTAAATATAGCACTGGTGAGAAAAAGTGTAAATGTATAATAAGCCACAAAGGATTGGAGAATAAGTCATACACATTTAAATACAGAGAAAATATGTTCTAAATCAGATTCTGGGGCGACAAGTGGTTGCAAGCCAGAGTACTCTTTGTGCCAGTTCCAAGCCTGATAAATGGAGAGAGTGGTGTCCATAAAAGTTATATGTATAACATTTTTCAAATACTTAACCTAAAGAAATCATGAGCCAAAAATGTATAAATAATCCATAATGTTAGTTCCATTCAAAGAAATAGTAATGTTTTTATATAAGACTACATATAGTAAGTTTATTGAGAGAGATCAGGTTCAACACTAGGTAGTATGGTGAATGATAATCCTAAAAATTCAAGAGAAGAAAGTCACTGCCAGTTAGTGGTGAATTATCAAAGCTGATTGTGACTTGTCCTGCGGTACATCACGTGGTCAGACGGGTTTGAAAACACATTCATTTGGGTTTGTTTGACAATTGTTGCTGCCACAATGTGGGGAGCCATTTTGGGAAATGAGATCAGTGTTGGGTTAGACACATTCTCTGAGCTTTATACAACAACCATAGTCACTCCAGAAGAAACTGCAAACTTGTGCCGATGCTCGGACTAGTTTCTGCATTTTAATAAAAATGTGTTTCAGTTGCCCAGAGAAGGACAGCCCTGTCATTCACAACGTGTGGCTTGCTGAGGTGCTGCAGATATCAGTATGTTTAATGGCTCTGGACAATCACCATCAACTTTAATTTGTCGAACCAAGTGTCAAATACCAAAGTGCTGAGGGAATATGCTCACTTATAGGTAGGCGAGGTACATACAGTAGATTGTGCTGTGGTCTCTTTTGATAAAGGCTGAAGTGAGTGTATGACATGTTAACAGTTAGCAGACCTGTGTGCCTGGCCTGACTAATACTCAGTTATCAGTCAGTTTGTTATATAAAAACAGGCTTGTGTGTGCTTGACGGTGTGCATGTTTGGGCTTGTGATTGTCTGCACCCAAAGGTGTCTGATAAAAGCTTAAAGAGAATATTACTGAAGGTGTTGGGTCACAGATGATGATGCTGAGAGCGTGAGACACAAATATGAGACACACTACAACAACCTGTGGACAACTGGGACCTAGAAATTAGAACAGAGCTTGGATCTCAAGTCATTATTGGCTCTTTATCCATTACTGACTTTTCCAAATGAGAGAATGTGATAAATGAAATGTCAAATTTCAGCCAATATTTAAGTTATTGACATTTTTTATTAATTAATTTGGTTGCCCTGTTGTTCATACCTTTTACGGGGTATACTCTGAATAATTTGGTTTAAGAGATTTTAAATTGCGTGCTTGAATTTTGAGAGAAGGTGCTAATAAAATACAGTAAAATTAACAATTGAATAAAATTATATAACCATGATAAAGAATTAAAAAATAATAATTCAGGATTCAGTTCCTAATCCAGTCCAGAAATGTAAATTTAAACCAACATCAAACTAATGCTGACAAAACCGCGATGGAGGGTCTAAGGACAGGGGATGTGTGTTTATTGATTGTCTATTACCTTTGTTATTGTTTGCAATGACCTTGTTTATTGTTTACATACATCTTTCTGTGAAGCCCTCTGAGGCAACTTTGTTGTGATATAGGGCTATACAAATAAAATTGAATTGAATTATTTTTTGGCACGATGACCCACAGACCACAAGAGGCAGTTTACAACTGTACTTATAGCACAGGAAAACTCAACTACTCAGTTCGTTAATGTTATGCATGGTGTTTAATGTCTATAATGTAAAACAACTCTATATTTACATAAATTCATAAATCTAGATATACATTGTTAGTATTTCAGCCTTTACAATCTGAGACAGTGACAAACAAATACCAGGAAACAAATGTGAACTTAAAGGACGTCCTTGGGAATGGCATTGTTTGATTTGGCAATGAAGACGTGGGTGGAAAATAACAACTCCTTACAGTTGAAACAGTTGATGAGCAGCTCTGTGGCTCCAGAAATAACCAAAGCCCAAAGCAGCATGAATGTGAAACAATGCAACGCTCACTGGACTTCATCAAACTTCCCTTTGGCTGATATATTCTGAGACTCTTAATGACCTCCGGCAACTTCCCACTGTTCACAGGAAGGTATTGACTTGAGGGACCAAAAAAAAAACAACACCCAAACAAGCGAGCGTCAGAGTCGGTAAACAGGACAAATATACAGAGGAAGGCAGCTGTCCCGAGTGCATGGTCCCGTCACAGACATGGGTCACACTCTGCCTTGTGCTACTGCTCACTCCCGGATATCCTGTGTGTTCCTAAGTCAGTCATTGTGACAGACTTTTGCTCGTGCATGACTATAATTTCACTGAGGAATCCGTTCTATTTCGATCACATAGGATGTTACAGTGTTTTAAAAGAATGCCTTACAGTATAGCCTCATACTCAGACATGTCTTTATTTGGCTTGAAAAAGGAACTAAATCCAGCAGCTTGATTAGCAGTTAATGTATTAAAGTGCCTCCACAAATCCCTAATCAGAGATAAAAGCTTGATTTTAAAATTAGGGACAGCAGGGTGGGAGCAAATGAGGAAAAAACTAATTAGAAATTACTGGAAGCATCTGCTTACTGCTAGGTTAATGAGCCACACTTCTACTGCAAGAGGCTACAATCAATACTTTTTATAGTAATGATGGCTCAGATGACTAGTGTGTGCAGTGAATAAGGGCTGAATCGTAGTAATGGACCCATAGAGAATAGCATGCATTGTAATGTATACTGCCTTTACAGAGTTTTTTATTGTTATTTCAGTTTCATGTGATTGTAAGTGCCAAAAATGTCCTCATGCTACAACAATAACATTACTTATCCACAGAATCAACTGCATCATTATCATGAAAAATACCATTTCTTTTTGGAAAACTGTGCATATTCTTTCAGGTGGTTTGAAAATGTATATTTATCAGAATGAGGATCTCTGAAACAGTGCAATATTTCATCTCCACTGGTTGTGTGTTGTGACTGAAGATTGAGGAGCATAAGACTGTGATAGTAAGATAACAGTGTCACGCTAGTTTCACGGTACATCGACACAATCATTATTATCAGATACAAAATGAAAACACAAAGCCAGTTTCCACCAATGTTGTGGGTTTTATCTTGATGTAGCGTCATATCGAATATTGTTCTGTAAAACACGTACAATATCTAATGACTATTTTGCAGATTGCATTAATGTATTAAATAGTCATATTTGAGTCCTTCTATTTCAGAGTTCAATCCACCTAGATGGATGGGTCGTTCACAAGCTCTTTCTAGTGGTTCTTTTGCAGTACATGTTTTTAGTGATTGATTTTCTACATAATCCCTATTTTAATCCTGTCTTATTTTAGTTTAATAAAATGGTTCCTAGAATGTCAAATATTCTCTGAGGTGGTACTGGGCATAAAAAGTTAGAAGACTTACATATTACATCATTTCTTTAAAAGATAACTACAACGCAGTCTGCTCCGAGTTTATCTAGGGCTTTTGTGCGGCTTATGACTTGAACTATTGCCGTGTGCTGCATGTCTACACAGTCAGGAGCTCATAAAAGCCTTGTGAAAGGATTAGTTCAGTGCCTAACTTGACCTCTTGACCCTTGACAATAAGGCAGTCAGTTCTCAATGGCTAAGACTTTTCCCCATGTCCCCTCAAATTCCTCTTTCCCTCTGACACTTGTAAACGTAGGGCTGACTGTGAAAAGATTACAAAAGGAGGTAGGGACCCAACAAGCCAGGCCCCTCCATAGTATAAAGTGTTTTGGGGTTAAGCTGTGTATGCTGGAAACAGGCAAACAGTGAGGCTTGTGGACCTTAATAACACATAGGTTGATATTGCATGATTGGAAAGCAGATCATTTACCAAAGCCAACTTGTCTCCTTGATTGCTAAATGATTGCTAGTTTGAAAAAAGATAATAGGCAAGTCTAGAGACGATGAGGCAATGGTCTAGAGAGAATTCTTGGCCTCTTGAAAGACTAAAATTAACATCATTTCTGTTAGCCAAAAATTTAATACTTTTTGGCATGAGCAAGTACAGGCTAATATAGCTATACAATCAAAGAGTGACACTTGCACTTGGCGTATGCAGTTAATGTTCTCTGGTGGGCTGATTCCATTTATAGGAAATTCAGTCCATATAATGCCTCGAGGCACTGATCTTAAAACCGTTCTTGGATGAGAATGAAACAAATGTCAGTGTCCCGGGACCCTGCTGCTCCAGCCCTGTGCGATGCAGAACTTTTATGGGTGTCAGCACTGACCAATGTAAAAACAGAGCTGCAGAAGTCTGCACGCACGCTCTGACCTCAGCCAACATGCCATGCACCCTCAGACACCTTACTGCTCACTATTTATAGCTCCGCGCCACTGTTTATTAAAGGGTTTCACAGTACCCTCATCATACATTTGAATGCAATTAAATTCACCCACATTTCCACTCCTCTTTTCTGCGAAAAAATGTTATTTTAGCCTTAAAGAGACTGTCAACTCCTGTCAGTCTGACAAGTCAAGCGTATCATTAGATAGTGAATGGAAGAAGATGAGAGAATTAACTGTATTCACGATACATTTCAAAGGATTAAAAATACTAGTCTTTTTCTGTGAAGAATTGTTTTACAGACAGCCTTGTCAGATGAATAATTGAAGTGTTTTAGATTCATGTGCAAGCTTTTATATTTCTTGTTAAACAGTATGTCATGTAGCTGTATTCCTTTTATGTTAACTCTATGAAACTCTTTATTTATTCCCTCTGTTTTTTTTTTGTTTTTTTTTCAGGAAATGACACAAGGAAGAAGTGATTCGATTTTGGGCCTGATCCGGATCACCGTCTGGATCCAGGAATGTTTCAAAGCATTTCTCATTCACTTGAATGGGACAGACATCTGAGCCTGACAACAGTTTCTTTAACTAATCTCTAGCGCCATCTCGTTGCCATTCAACCCGATTGCAGCCAAAGTTGCAGTACCGGAACAGCTAATTCAAAGTTTTCCTTACCTTTTCAGCTTCTTGCCAGATGACTTTGCTTTATTAGGCTTTTAGTGTTGTTTCTGTGGTTTGTCCTGTCATAGTATTAAGATGATATGAATTGTTGTCATCAGTAGAAACAAATTAAAAGAATTTCATTTATTTCTAGAGGGGTGTCCAGTCCCACAGAAGGTTCTGTTTAGAAGTGCATAGAGGGGAAATTAGCTACCTTGGCTACTGAACTGATTTGGATGACACTTTCAGGGAAGGTCAGGAATGACCCAAGGTAGAAGTGATTAGATTCTGGACTGATCCGGATCACCGTCTGGATCCAGGATTTTTCTCATTGAATGGGACAGGGCCAGTGCTGTGAACATGCCTCACCTCCCCCATCCCTCCTGTGTTGTGAATCCAACACCTCTCCTTTGGCCCTGTGGTAAGTCACAGTGGAGTAGGACAGCCTGTCATGTTGTCAGTCTAATGCAAAAAATTATGCTTTAATAAACACACCAATGCTAAAGATAGTGCAGTCAGTTAGAACTGTGTGGATGAATTATAGGCCAAACTAAATATATGCGCCTATTATTAACACAGATTTAATGTTGTTTAAATTAACAAAATACACAACATTACCCACAACAACATTTATTAAGCTATTACTGTAGTAGTGACCTCTCATTGTCTTAAGATGTTTTGAATGATTTTGAATTGAGGTCATTAATAGAAACAAACTATTTTGTATTTTTTTTCTAGAGGGGTGTCCAGTCCCACACAAAGTTTATTTTAGGAGTGCATATAGGGGAAATTTGCTACCTTGGTGGAGGTCTGCATTTTCTGAGTATACTTTCTAGTTCCTGATATATTTCTCCTGGCTAACAGACTACAAAACCAATGCTCCTTTGCTAAGGAAAATATACAGTAATATGTGTATTGTATAATAACATTGCCAAGTGAGTTGATGTTTGTTATTTCAGACCCTTCTGCTGCACTATTAAGTTAAGTGAGCTATGTAAACTACTGAAGGAGCACTTTTTATCACAATAATCACAATATTATTTTACTATGATTACTTTATAAGGTCACTGCTTATTCATATCTTGAATACATGTGTTTTAAACTGCAATCACAATGAAAACATGAACAGTCCCAAATGTTGAAACCAGGTGACCGGTGACTCTCAGCGGGTTCATAACTTCAATCTGCCGCCTGGTGATTCATTATCTCAACCTGCAGTCCCTACGAGCGAAACAAAAATAAGCAAAGTGCCTTGACTAAACAAAGGCTGGACTTCATAAATCTGTCCTAGCCAGTGTGAGCTCCACTGGGCCATCACCACAGCCTGCACCGTGGGGTCAAGGAGGGAAAGGGGGAAGCAATGATACTCCTGCTGAGCTGCTGTAGATTGCCTTCCTGATTGTATGTGGTGTAAAAAGTAAAACGTTGACCTAACTTTCAAAAATCTAGACTCATTTCCTTAAACTTCTAAGGCAACATGGACTGCAAACTTACATGTAGTAGTATTTTTTCTGAACTAATTGAGTGTTAGACTTGACAATAGCTGAAATTCATTCATTTTCCACTTCCAATTGTTGGAAGTTTTCTGCAACCTGCAGAGAGGAACATGCTTTTTTTGCTTGAGGAGTGGACTCTTCTCGTGACAGAAAGTTCAAAACAGGGGAAAATATGCTCCCATTGAAGGAGTAACTTTTTATTGTGCACAAACATGAAGACCTAGGCTGCCTTTATTCATTTTACATATGTACAAATACATTTCCAGACGCCATTACAAACCTCAGCATGGCTTTGAGTGCAGTGTGTGTCCATAAAGTATATTACTATTACCAATTATATTAGGCACAGCATCATTGCTTTTAAGTAGTTATCAAAAGCAGTTATGATTTCATAGGGATGTCCCATTGAATGTGCCACCACGTAACTAGACGGACTCACTTTCTTTTCCAGGTTTGTTGGATAAAAGGAGCCAATTTAGACATTAAAAATTTAAAGAATTCAAAAGTTCAAAATGTTAGCATATTAAGCACTGTGAAGTGAATCCCAACCATGGCCCCTTGGTTTGATCACATTTCACATTGACAATGACTGTATAACAATGTTTCTAATTCTTTTATGGATATGGAGATCTTAAATGATAAAGACGTACAGTGGACCCACTTGTGGATTCAGCAGGTGCAAGTGTTTGATCAGATAAGATATACAGGTAGCAGGGCAGGATGCCAGCCGTCCAAATAGGACAAAAACAGGAACTAGGAAGAATTACAAGATTAAACATGGAACAACAACTCAATGTGAAGGTATTCATTGATTTGACATTTGACTTCCTTGTTTGTATTACTTTAGCAGTGGCCTTTGGAAATCTCATCTAAATAACACTGGCAATCCATCATACATGTCCCACCAGACTGCCACATTCTGGCCTTGGCTCCAGCATCACAGTCAAAACAGTGAAAGCCAACACAATAGCACTTATAAGTATATGGACTCTACAGGTGCTCAATATCAGTGATGAGGACTGTTTATCTCAAACAATGGTGACATTCTTGGCTCCTCTGGTGGATGTGCAAATATGTCCAGGTTAACATTTTTCAGTTTCCTTGCAGCATGCTGTGCTACCTTGTATCCCACATACTTTCCAAACAGCACATCCTCAGCAGTGATGGAGAAGCGTTTCTTGAGGCTTGAGGGCGGCAGGTGTGAGGCCAAGGCGGACTTTCCAAGGATGTAAAGTCAATGGACGACTCTTTAATGTCTTTCCCCTGCCTCCACAAACAAAGAGAGAGGAATGCAGGAGGATGCCTGTCGACATGCCGCAGATGGTGAAGATATGCTCTCATGAATAGAATCCTGATCACTGGTCAAAGATAGTGTAGACACGGGGACTTTTTCAACCGCCAAAAGCAAAACCTGAAAACAACAGCTTTAACACCTCCTACCAGGGCGCTGGGGATTCAGGATTGCTGTGAACACAATGTATATCTATCTGGTCAAAACTTTTTCAGAATTTGACAACGTGCTGAAGTAAAAATACAGGCAAAAACGGTTCGTAACTTTAGGAGCAGTCACTGGGGAGCACTCCTGTCTGCCGCCTGACTCTAAGCCTATTTTAAATATTGCCATGGTGATCGCAGGAGATGGGTTTGAAAGCTGAAATTGCACATAATTGCTCTATCTCAGCTTGAGCGAGTTCTCTGGGGGACTAAAGTGCAGGGAACAAACAATGAAGCGCTTAAACAGCAACAAGGACAGGAAAAAGGTATTTTGACTGAAGCAACACCAGAGTGACAGAAGTGATGCTGGCTTTATCCATTTGTACCTGGTATGGTTCACTGTTGGTCTCTAGCTGTACTGTATTGCTAACTTTCAGTACACTAAAATTATTACTGTGTTTTTACAGGCCCATTTTGAGAGCAAACAGCAGCCTTTCCACTGGTCACCATGGACACTGGAGTGGTCTCAGCTGGCTTGTCAAGGTGTTTTAATAGGGCTTGTTGATGGATGACTCCATTACTGTACCCCGGCATGCTGTGTCACCTCCGGCTGTACACAGCGCTGCCAAAGCACCCCTCCCTATCTGCGGATGTTTTCTTATGGGTAGGTCTGGAAAACATATAAATACGCTTCAAAACAACAAACAAAAATATCTCCCTCAAAAATACTTCCTAGCGATAAGAGAAGCTGCTGATTGCGCATGTGGCTTGGACATGAGGCAAATGTTGAGCGATGACAAGACCAATATTCTATAGAAGTCTGTGTACATGCAGACCAAGACATGTCTATTACTGCCTTAGTGGGAGTGAGAAACTGCATAATGAAAAAAGATGATTGGCAATTTATGGCTCCTATGTTAGTAAGTTTAGGGCTTTATTAAGTAGGCTAGAAATAAAACAGAAGTCACTGATAGTCAGACATAAATAGTAAAAGTTAAATTGTAGTTTCTGTAGAGCTACACAACTCTCCATATAATAGTAAAACTGGGATTAAATCAAAATTTACTAAAGACTAAACCAGAACTAAACAAATGACTGAATTAGGATATTAGGATTATATTATTTATATAAAAATGCGAATTGAGAGTTGTTAGCTTGCATGCACCATTAGCCTTTATTTAGCTAGCCAGTTTGGTCCTCTCTTGTAAAAGTAAACTCTGAGGAAGTATAAAGTCATACTGCGAGTGCCTGGCTGTGTTTTGAGCATAGTCTAAGTAAACTCTGCATATAAACATACTGAGTCGCTCTGTCCTGAAGTTCCCGACCGCAGCTAACCAGGCTGAAATGGGGTCAGACAGCCGTTCTTCCATCTGAATGCTTTTTGGAGCAGAGTAGTGAAAAAAGAACAAGGTATGGACCAGATCAAGGTGCTCCCTGCACGCTATCTCAACCACATTAGTCAAGCTCAAAAAGACTCCCCCACCCTTCGCTGTGAGAACGGTGAGGATGGACGAGCGGCAGGGAGGATGATGAAATGCAGGTAGAAGAGAAAAAAGAGGAACTGATTGAAAGTTTTTTGAACGAAGAGCGAGACCTCTTGTCTGCAAGCAGCCGTTCACTAATAAACCCCAGGTGTGGGTGACTGTGAGGTGTTGAATCTGAAAGGTCAGGACCTCATTGGCCTCGGGGCAATGCGGAGATGTGCTGACCCATAAGAGCTAGCAACTCTGTCACACAAAATGAAATCTTACATTTATTCTGCTGTTTGAAATTCAAAAAGCAGCCTCATTAACATCCCCACTTCCATTGTATTATTTGAACTATAAGCTTGTCTACAACTAGGTATGTGTTTGGAAGGAAAATGCTGTGGGCCATTCACTCTCAGATTGATACAGCTCCACAACATAGCATCAGGGGTCCTCTGAAATGAGCTGATAAAATATTTACCGCTTTACAATGAATTTTTCACTGACAAAAAAAAAAACTTGGGGGTAAGCCAGTTAGTGGAGTCTAGCAAAGAGAAAACATTCGGGGCAAAAGAAGATTCACAGAAGCTTAAAAAAACTTGATTTTACTATGACAGATTTCAATTGTTTGTATATACTGCCATTTCATTGAATTTGCTGATTAGATCTGCAGTGAACCAAGGTATGAAGCCTGAAGACACTTGGTCAGGAGAAATTACCTCTTGCTCAACTGTGATGCCTAAAACAACATACTGTTAATTGATTCCTTTAGGCTAACTCAACAATGCAAACATGTAAATTAAGATGAGAAGTACATTTCCTTTCCCAATTAGGCCTTTCATTTAGTTTACTACAGTTTTGTTATTTTTGCCAAGGAACTGTCCAAACAGTCCAAACATTGAGCATGCCACATCAATCAAGGTAATCTCAGCTGTACATATGTTGTACTACACTAACAGGGGTGACCAAGCTAAATCATCTGAAAAAATACAAAAAAACATGTATTGAGTGGTCAATAAAGGCTGGTGTCACAATTACTTTCTTTACAGACTGACTGTCAACTTTAGAACTCATCAATATAAAGACATAGACTAGTATTTCAACTTCAACTGTCACTTCAGTTCAGTTGACTTTTGGATGCCTTGAGTCTGTTGATAGCATAAACTGATTCTTATATTTACAGCATACAGGCAAAAAAGGTGTTGATGTTTGATCTGTATAAAGGGTTTTTGTTTTAGGGAGAAACATGGGAAAGTAGTCTTTGTTAGACGCAGCTGAGGCCTTGAGCCACAGACCACCTGTTTTCAGCTCCTCAATCCAAGCGTCCATCCACCTCTTATCTCAATTACACGTATACCCTGTCCCGGATTATTCCCTTCCTGCTCAGTCGGAAGTGGGCAGTGAGCAGGCCACAACTGTCTATATAAACTAAAATTTGGCCAGACGATGACTTTCATATGTTGAATCAATCAAATGACTCCACAGTGACTTTTTAAAATATTTTTCTTTCCATCTCATTCTGTTTTGCTCTTTTTCAAAATGGCCCTATGCATGAAGTGTGCGGTGAATGCTGTTAAGGATCAAATGGAGAATTACAGTTTTTATGTTTCAACACAAAGTACCTTGAAGTGTTACCTTTTATTGACTGAATGTAATGAGGTTTAAAGACAGGCGACCACAATTTACTGCCAAAAAGGCGACAGGAGATAATTTGTATGTGTCAGGGCTGCACTCTGTGTCTGTCGGGGCTTTTGGAATTGGACCCATGGTGAGATTTCCCACCATAACTCCTCCCTCCATTAGGTGTCAAGGGCCAAGATGTCTTTAAACCACCCAGGGGACCCTGTGACATGGCTCTGTATTGCTGTATGGTAAATATGAACTAATCGGAAGCTGAAAAGACCCACTTTGACATTGCAACACCAGGAGGCTTTCCCCACTTGACTGACACACGAGAATGCTAATATTCCCAGCCTGATTATAATCCCCACAGTCGACCTCATTAGTCAGGCATCCGCGCTGAACCCTGCCTTGGTAGGGTCTGGCCGCTCAGCTGTCAGTCAACACCTCTTTCTTCAAACAAAGGCCATCAGGGAGGAATAATCCAACTGCTCCTCTCTGGAGATTACAAGGAGCCTGTTTTGGGATTTGTGTCGACTTACGGATGCATGTATGCACACACTAAATGTACACAGTTCCGGTGTATAATTGCATATGTGAAATAATTAGAGGAAACCACTAATGAAAAAAAGATTTAAACCATAATGGCCAAAATAGTAAAAGTTAGTCCATTACTATAGGCCAACCAAAAGACTCTCTTCTCGTTCAGGGATATATGCTATGTCCAAAAAGACTCAAAAACCTGATATCTCGCAATAGTAAAGAATTATGTGTTACATTTTTCAATATTGACCTATTGGGGCTGACATTATAATTGGCTTTATGGCACAATGATTCTAGCCTAGCAAGCTAAATTCCCAGATGATTTCACAGGCGTGACGAACAGTGCAGAGTAGACGCCAGTAAAGTGGCAAGACAGCCTACATTGTGCCGAAGTAAACAAATGAAGAACAGTAAGTGAACGCAACAGATGAACAATAACGTTAAATCAACATCACATGTTGAGATAAATGACCTGTGGAGGAATGAAACTTGAATGTTTTGAGGCAAAATGTCACTGCAGATCAACCAATCAGGTTCAAATCTCTGTGAAAGTCACTCTGTAATATACAGAGAACTCAGGTTCCCAGAATAAATCTACAATGTCGAAATAAAATCTAAGTATTTCTTCATTGGCCAAAAAACTGATATTTCTGAAAATGTCATCAGAAAATGAACCATTACATTCTTACACATGGACCAACAAATCACCAAATACCATGAGGTGCACTTTCGATTCATCTATGGACTAATAAGTCTCAATGAGTTTACAGCAAACCAACACAGGACTAAAGTTTTATTCAAACATGCATGGTTTTGCATATTGTTGTACACATCTCAAGAAATTATTTCATGTTTGTAAAAGGCAATAAAGCCTTGTGGTTTAAGGCACTGTTTCACAACCATATAACCTGTCTCCATTAAAAAAAACACCCACATTGCTCTAAACCAATGCAACCTATATTTCTCTCTTTACATTTTCCCATTGAGCCCACATACAAAGTAATTCTTTGTATACAGCACACATGTTAATGCAAGTTAACACTAAAACGTTCAGGTTCACAGGCTGGAAGAATGCACTAAAGCCTCTTCTTTCCATACTAAAGGAATAAGCTTAATTCCATGAAGTTCAGATCCTGGACAAAGGTTGGACAGAGGTTCTCTGCTGAACCCTCTTTTTGTGTAGATCACCATTCATCGCTGCTTTTATTCACAACTACAAGCATCACTGTTACAAGAAACATGATTTTAAAGGCTGCAACATGGAGTGAAATATCAGCCTATAAAATGACACTGGCTACGAGCAGTCTGCCGCTCCAAAACACAGAGCTGCCATCTTGATTTACGGCGCACTCACTTTTCCTGAGGGTGACAGACGAAACACAGAAGAAGAGTGGTCCAGGCCTTTGTGAGGTCCGCTCATAAAAGGCTGAATGATGGGACCCCGCTGCTCTCAAAACATTCCTGTGCTGTTTGGGTAACGAAGACAAACAGAAAATGATCTGCTGGTTACTCCATTTGCCATATCCCCAACACTGGTGCCACTCACCATTCTCCTTGTTGTCTTAGTAAGCAGACATACAAACTGATGTACTTGCACAGATTCAATAATGCCACTTTTATACACTGACTGCATTCTGTAACCGTTTAGCTCTGCACTATGCAACAACTTGTGACGGACATTTTTCTTGAGACAGAATGCCACACACGACAAACAGACAAGAGACAGATGAGCAGTCTGGGTGAATAAGATAATTTTTTACACACTGAACTGAAGCATGTTGCAGTGGGCAGCCAAGACACAGAGCTACGTTCCATCCTTTAATGCAGACACTGTAACATGGTGGGCTACTCCCTTGTGCCTGTGTTCAGCTCAGCACTGTTGGACCGCCGCCTGGGAAACAGATGGCAGGGAATAACACTGTCACCCACCCTGAACGCTGACATCTTAGGCCAGGCCTTTGACATGCATGTACTTTATTATCTGACTGTATCGCCATTAAAATCCCCCATATTCTCTCAAGGCATCAGGCGATTAGGACATATACACTGAAACTGACTATCAGATATGACTCTTTTGACAAACACATCCATTTTACAATAAAATGGGAAGGTATCCAAACCTGTTGGTTAGACGGTTCAGGACAAAAGGACAGGCGACCAGTAAAGCTCATTGTGTGAGCTGCATGAAACTGGCTTCTGTATTTGCAGTGTGGATTTAGACAATTACACAATTAACTAGTTAAGAGGGATCAACCTGTCCTGGGATTAAGACCACTTGCAAATACTCTAGAAAAAAGATTACATAGTAACATAATGTTTTAAGGCAGACTGAACACAAAGTAAGCCTCATTACCCTGACTTAAAGCTGACAGTTGTGAATGAAGCTGCATTTGAACAGTGAAGATGAAGTACAAACATTGGCTGAAGTCTATGAAGTATTACACTGACCCAGACAGAGTGACCTCTGTGGGGTGACAAGAAAAAACAAGAAAGACTGGGTCACAAGAGCTGGTTCACTAACTAGGTCTACGCTGTTGTCACGGATAGCAAAGTATATCAGCAAAATGCCCCATACGTCTGCCACAACTGGCACCAACGGGCCCCTTAATCAGACATTGTGTGATTTCTACTGTTTTTATATTGTTAACGAGCAATGAAGAGGCCCGCCCCCAAACGATGCCAAACATGGTTATACTATATTAAACAAATATACCAGGCCAATTTCAATCCAATATGGCCGACTTCCTGATTTGTTGTAGTGCAGGGCAATAATAATATTTTATGTTGGGTATAATGTGGAGAATCACTGTACCAGGTTTCATTATTCTCTGACAAAGTAAGTGTGTCCATAGTCCCATGAGGTCATAAACATGGGGGCGCTATAGAGGCATTCTTTATTTGACCTCTGTAATGTGCCTATGTACATTAAATATGCAATAGCCTGGATCACTGTGACAAAATTCATAAGATTAAGATCAGGATTAATGCTTAATGAAAGTGCTCAAGGGCATTAATTACTTAATTACTTAATTAATATTCATCATAGAAGTACCAAAATCAATGCAGTTCCCTGTCTTTATGATATGTAACTGTGTATAAAATTTGAAACTGATCAAGCAATTCTTGTTTGTTCACACGTAGGACCTGCGGATGTGGATGGACATGATTCCATAATATTGACAAAACTATATGGCACATCTATAGAGGCTGCTAAAATTGTACAGAAATGTCACTGTATTTATGTGTACTGTCTGCAAATAAAACTAGGCCTGTGCTGTCGTCCCCGACAGCAAGGTGTATATCGGTGAAAACGACCCCATACGTCTGCCCTGTACGTCTGCCCCGTACGTCTGCCCCGTACGTCGCCCCGTACATCTGCTACAACTGTTACCAATGGGACCTTAATCACTTTTTTGATTTGTCTGGATGTTTGTGAAGAATGTTTTTGCCAAATTTAGAAAATTCCCTAAAGCTGCATTCTTCTTTCAGTCTA
>JAVQKC010209717.1:0-16698 GCA_036025475.1 Philypnodon macrostomus | reverse complement strand
CCCCCCCCCCCCCCCCCCCCCCCCCCCCCCCCCAAAGTATTTGTTGTGAAAACTGTAGTGTACTTCAAAATAAAAGCATCACACTCGCATTTAAACCATTTTTATATACAGTGGGCCTTTTTTGCCCTGTACCTAAGCTTTTTTGCCAATATTTGGGGGTTTTGGGAACCCTGCTACAGTGGGCCAGTAAAAGTGGCACCTATGCACAATGTTGCCTAGCGCACCAAATTGGCTATAGCCAGCTCTGTAGGCGCTGTCATATTGATTTTGTCATTTAAAATTGCTAGTTATCCCCAGTGCATCCCAGTTATCTTCCCAATCTATACTGCTGCTATGTAAGCCCAGTACGTCACTCCTCTGAGATACTGATGATGTGATGCCGCTGCCATGGCAACCATCACAGACTACAACCAGGAAATAACTAACTATTCTCTCTCACTTTCATTCACTATTGGACATTTTGATTTTTCTATACATGCGTGTCTTTGGACGGTGGATAGGAAGAGGAGAGAACTCACAGTAACACGGGAGGCTGTGCAGACTACCAGGATGAAGTGCTAACAATGCAGCCACCATGCATCCTGTTTAAGACCAAACCATTTGTGCTGGTTTTCGAGGGGTTTCCAAAAAATAAACTCCAACCACTTTTTACTTCTCTTTACTAACCTTGACACTCTCACAGCTGAACACACATGTCCTCCAATCAGTTATGATGTTAAATGGTGATAAGCTAGCAAAGTAGCAACATTGTCTCTCTGGGTGCATTTGTTGATGGTGCAGGAGCAGGCAGGAGCATTTGAGAGCAGTGGTTTGCCAGTATTTGTTACATCACTTATAGCTCTTTTTTTTTTAATCAATCAATCAACATATAGATTACGCAAACATGCATGAATTAATCAAAACAACTTTGGGTATGCTACAAGGTTAAAAGAAAAGTCTATAAAAGACCTTCAATACAGAACAGGAATTGCAAAACCAAGCTTCGTACCAAGCTTAGTTAAAGTGATAAAACAATTCAATTTTGGCATACAAACTATAGTTGAGTTGAAATAAAAGAATTAATTCGCAAAATTCCTAATGTTGTGAGTCCAGTGAAGGTCTCTTGCCAGTGTGAATGATCTCTTTGAGAAGAAACAGAGCACATATGACCTTAGGGTGTCCAAAAAAAGTCAGAATTCTGACTTTAATCTCAGAATTTAACCCTCAAAAAATGTGTTTACAATGGCCCTAAACCTCTGCTGTAGTTTTGGAATAAAACATCAGGTCCCTCATATTATTCCTGATAGATTCTATAAATAAAAGATGTATCGACCAATCAGACGCTTCCAGTGGAAAGCTAAAGCTAAAATCCTTATAATACAGCCCACAGTGGGTCTCAGAGTCTAATTTTTTACTTTGATGACTTGTATTGATGCACAAATAGTCAAAATAGCAGGTAGTGCAGCTTTAAGACAATCTCTATACCAGCCTCAGTTTCACACATTTTTCTTTTTCTACTTACTTCCTCCCACTTCCAACTGCAATGCAAATGTCTGTCACTACCTGTCAATCATGTTTGTTTTGTGTGTGTGCATTTTGTGAAGTGTCTTTCAGCCTGAGGCAAGCATAAATCTGACTTCTGAACTGGAATATCATTGAATTTTAGACATTTACTATAGACATGTTAGACCTTGGCCTGGGTTGACTGGGACATCAGCTTCACTTTCATTCAATCAGCTTGTGTCTGTCACCCCTGAAGCTAAAAAGGTCAACACAAAAATATCCCTGAATGACCTTGGGTTTTTTGTGGGGTTTTTTTTTATCAATGAAGCAAGCATAGCTTTTCACCATCTAATAATACATTGCCTCATGCACAACACACTGCTCTGTGTATTCTGACACCTTTCCCTCAGAACCAGCAGATTTGATTCACAGACTGAACAGGTCTTTTTCTGTGTGTGTGTGTGTGAGTGTGGATTTGCATGTTCTCCCCTGTGGAGGTATTTTGGGTTGGTCTTGGTTAATTTCCAAATAAACTCAATAGAGTTTATGGTTTACAGTTTACTGTAGTGTGAAATTGAACAGAACTCTTTGGACTTGGCTGCCGTAGTCAGTGAGAGAGAGAGAGCTGAGCGTAACAACAAAAGTTTGTTTTCGATGCTCAAAAGATTAGCTAACATAATAAACCACAATACAATTATTTAGTTAAATAAATATACATAATAAAAATATACATGATTATTAGGTAATGTTTTCAGTAGCGTTGGTCCATCTGTCCATCCATCCGTCTGTCCTTCCGTTACCGACTTTACGCAAAAACTACTGACATCTTCAGGGAAGGTCAGGAATGACACGAGGAACAATTGATTTGATTTTGGGACTGATCCAGATCACTGTCTGGTCCAGGAATGGCACCTGTTAGCATCTTTACTCAAAAAATACTGCACCGATTTGGATACAGTTTTTAGGGAAGGTCAGTTGATTACATTTTGGGAGTGCTCCATGAAAATCCATGAGTCTTTTCCAGGTACAAAATTTTACATCTGTCTTGTATAATGATTAATAGAGCTTTATTTGTTTGACTTCCCATGTTATGAACAAGGCCCACACATCGCCAGAACCATTTTAATGTCAGTATTTTTGCTCCACTAAAACAGGTTTACTAAGTGGACTAATGGCTTTCTTATCACTCACTAATGACTGACTTCCCTTCTCATTTAGAACAGGGACATTACATTAATAAAGGTCTAATTGAGCTGTGTCTCTGGTGTGTTCCTGTGAGTGTGGGAGGAGAACTCAAAGAACAGCCATTTTTTCACTCTCCTCCGAGGTTAATAATGACACCACACAGATTAAGAAATGTCTAAAGAGTTCAACTACAGAATAAATGTGTGAATGTGGTTATGTGTTTACCGGGGAACATAGTGGGCCGAGGCGGGCTGTGAGTTTACTTTAGACTGAGGCTTTAGTGAACAGTACAGGGTTATACGAGGTGTGGATGGTGTGGCTTATAGGTAAAGTTATCTCTCAGCACACTCGTCTTTGTTACAGAAACGAGGCAGTAAGGTCATTTAGTTGCTAAATACAAGGACAAAATATCTTTCCCATGTTGTGCAAAAAAACTCAGAATTTCATAACCTGGCCAGCTATCCTCTTCTCATTATTACTTATTCAATTGGTCTAATAATTGACAGGCGTTCGCCCTGCAACCAGAGGGTCGCCGGTTCGAATCCCGTTGTGTCCCTGGGCAAGACACTTAACCGCGCAGACTGGCAGCTATGTCTCTGTCAGTGTGCGCCATGGGGTGTGACTGTGGAGTGAATGAATAATGTAATTGTAAAGCAAAATTGATGCATCATTATTATTTATTATTATTATTATCTGATTCTAGTTGAGTCTCCAGAAAGTAGAAGAACACACTGATGAAACTAGTTCCAGACCATCTTTAAGTCACAGAGAATGAAGCAATGTGCTTGTACAGCCAATGTTTTATTTATTTGTGTGTGTGTGTGTGTGTGTGTGTGTGTGTGGAAAAGATTTGATGAACTCACCTAGCATGACAAACGGTATTCCCAGGTAGGTGGAGTTGTACGTCGCCCCCGTCAGGTTGAGTATCCCCGCTGCAGTTAGTCCAGACAGAGTGATGGAGAGGAGAGCCAATAGTCCTAACCATGGTTTAGACCTGACACAGTCCCTCATAGAACAACACAGCAGTGCTAACACCCCACATAACCCCAGACTGGCCATGAGGGGGCGTCGCGCCAGCACAGACGACAACTGGAAATCCGTCCTTAGGGAAGAAGAAGTCGTGGGGTAGGGGTTAAGTTTGGGATGCAACTCCACAAACTGCTTTAGCTCTGCGCAAAAAGCTTTCTCCCACTGACTTGCCACGCGGTCCATCAAGCCACCTTGAGACTGGAGATAGTACGTAAGCTGTAGCGCTTTAGCCGACCGCACGCCATCACCCCGCACCCCTTGAGCGCCACCCCAGGTCTGAACACCGCCCAGCTGGTGCCCGATGTATGCTCTCCGCCCGTCGCCCAGCTCGGTGATGGGGTATCGCAGTACGGGAAGGGTGCGGTTGGAGGCGCGAGCTGATTGGATGTCCTCCATGGCGCGGATGATGTCGTCCACGATGCAGAGGTTGCGGTCGTCGTGGAGACAGAGGGAGGAGAAGGTGTAGTTGAAGGAGGCGGAGCCAGGGGTGGAAACAGTCACCTGCAGCTGAGAGATATGCCGGTGAAACTGGGGGTAAAAAAAGAAACATTATCTGTAATGTTTTATTTATTTTATGATGTTGTATTAGGGGTTGAAGGTGACTATCTCCAAATCTATGGGCCTTAGGCAGGGTACAACCTGGACAATGGCCAGTTAAGTCTCAGGGCTGATGCAGAGACACACACGGACGGACACCGTTCATATTCTCATTCATATTCTCATATTCATTTACAAGGCATTTAGATTGTCCAGTTCACATATACATGCAAGCCTTTGGACGATGGGAGGAAAAGGAGAGAACCCACAGTAACAGGGGGAGGACATACAGATTATAGTCAGAGATTGTAGCCAGCCTGCCTGAATTGTTCCCCATAATTACACATGTATAGCATAAATTATTAGTTGAGAATCAATAAGTAGGTCACTTATTATAACAGTTATGAGTTATGCTGCCTTCATGTGGTCCTCAGGCACTTGGAACATCCGAGTTAGAAGGTCATTGTTCTGACTTCATTGTGTTCATGTGATTCATCTCGGAATGTCGGAACATTCAGATATTGTTTTTAATTAGGCGTTTGATTGACTTTGTAATTGGCTAAACAAACAACTATTTTAGCTGAAATGAAAGACAATAAACTTAAACAAGCCCGTTGGTACACATTGCTTTTTGGTTTAACTGTTGCTACAGGCTAATGACACTAATGATGTTAATGATGTCAACAAGAATCCTCAGGCAGCTCTGTCTTTCCTGTGTCATTGTTGTTGTTGAGTTCCTGACATCCAAAGGAAATGCACCATTATAAACATTGTCTTTTATTTGTGACCAAAAAAATTACGTTTGATTGATCGAATGATCTGTGAAAAAAAGAACCTTCAAATATTATTCTGGCTTTTAATAAATTAGATTTTTATTTATTTCTTTGATCTGTTTCTTTTTCTTTTATTTGGTATTTTTTGTATTTTCTTTTTTCATGTAGAGCAGATTACTCTATATTGAGTCTGACACAAACCTAGGCCCTGTCCACTCAGAGACGAGTTTAGGCGTATCAGCTAAGGTATTTTATTAATTACTCCTCTTTTCTGAAATGATGTCGTTGCAGCCCCTCCTATAACCCACTGAACTCTGACAATAACAACAAACATGGAGCTGCCCAGTGTTTTCGCGGAAGTGTCACGGCGCCACCAACAGGTCAGGCATACACACTACAGCGTTTCAGTGGGGCTGCATGACCCCGTGTGGACACAGATATTTTCTAAAACAATGCTGCATTTACAAGAGACCTTTTTTGAAACAATACAGTTTTCGTCTCCTTGTGGACTAAGCCTTAGAAAACAGCAAGGACTTTCCAGATCTGTGCTGCAAATGGAGCTTCCAAGTTATCCGTTATGCATTAATTCAAATCAGTTATCATCATACGCAATAACTGATAGTATAGTGGCCCAATAAAATGGTCTCATAAATGAATATCCAAAAAGTGCTGCATTGTATAATAATTTCTCAGAGAAAGGGGTATGTAATTGTCTAGACTTCCAGTAAAAGATCTGTTTCATGTTGAGCAGAAAGAAATTGCGTTATAGAGAGAGAGAGACATGCCTGAGCCTCTATAATTCAGGCAAAAATGTATTATCCATTCTTAGGAAATAGATCATAGTATTGATCATCTGAATATAACTTAATCTAGACGAGGTTACAGACACTGGCCAGACTGTGTAAGTGTTTCTTTATGATTTGGTTTAAGTTTTACTTCTTAGAAAGTAGGGATGCACAGATATACATCGGCTCAACGTCGGTATCGGCCAATATTTACATTTTTGACTCATATCGGTATCGGTCTACAGATGGTTGATGTTATCCTGTTGTTCAAAAAGGATCATTTCTAATATTTAGGTTTAGAAGCAGACAGAGAAAAAAAAGCTCTTTCTAAAAAGTACATTTAAGGCAGTTATTTCTGATGATTTCTACAACAAACATAACCTACTAAAACATGTTTACAGAATATCGTTATCGGAAGTGGTATCGCCCAAATTGGTAATTGAAATATCGGCCAAGACATTTCATATCGGTGCAAATTGGAAAGGTAAACTATGGGATACAAACAACGGACTGCTGATGCACGCACTACCACAGAGACACACAATCATTCCTGCCTGTAGCCATCAAATTACTGCTCTCTGGACAGTAAGAGACATTGTATTTGCGATCTCAGCATGTTCCTGTCTTTTTTTGCACATTATATATGTGTACTGGTGCTTCTGCCTCTAAAGCTCATAGATATTACATATTTTTTTTTTTTTTTAGGATGATTAGTTCTATGACTTGCTCATCATTCTGTCATTTCTCATTGGGTACCATTAAATAATTCTGGTTTTGATAATACCAATTTAACTGGCAATTCTTTTTTCTCATTTTACCTCTTTTTTTACAATTTTTTTATTTAATGTAATGCACTCTTCATAGAT
Organism: Philypnodon macrostomus; assembly: GCA_036025475.1. Classification (NCBI taxonomy): domain Eukaryota; kingdom Metazoa; phylum Chordata; class Actinopteri; order Gobiiformes; family Eleotridae; genus Philypnodon; species Philypnodon macrostomus. The sequence goes on along the minus strand of JAVQKC010209717.1, from coordinate 10,041 downwards.
CTATACAACTATATATACTTGACCCTCTACTGCTCTGATTAATCAACAAATGTATTATCTATCCAGAACAATCTATCAGGAATAATGTGAAGGGGATGTGTTGTGAATGTTTTACTTCAATTTCACATCTTCAGTTATTTTTCTATTTCATTTAAAGAATTAAAAGCCAACTCCAAGGGAAGGAGAGGAAGAGGAAAGGGGAGCATTAGGGTTAGTCCACACAGCGTCAGGTATCGTTTCATAAAATTTCTCTCGTAAAGGCAGCAACGTTTTAGAACATATGTGTCCACACGGGTTCACGCAGCCCCACAGAAATGCTGTAGTGTGTATTCCCGGCCCGTTGGTGGCGTCGTGACACTTCCATGGAAACACTGGGCAGCTCCATGTTTGTTGTTATTGTCAGAGTGCAGAGGGTTATAAGAGCGAGGAGGGGCTACAACGATATTGTTTCAGAAAAGAGGAGCATCGCTTGGAAACACGGAACCGGCTTTCCACTCTCATCATTAAAAATGATCGTGTTTGGGCTCCCAAAACGGCGGATCGAGACGTATCGGTTAAATGATAAAATGCTTCTGCGGATACGCCTAAACTCGTCTCCGTGTGGACAGGGCCTTAAGACTTTTTTCCACAGTTTCACAAAATCAGGCAGTGCAGCAACAAACTAACCAAGGACAGCTTAGACCTTAAATTCACAGGAGCCATCTTTGTTGCCGACTCATTGTGCTGTATCTCTTCCTTATTGTTCACAAAATTAACAAACGCTGTGGGAGTTACCGTCTTCTCAACACTGGTGGTCTCTGAATGGTTTCTATGGTGCTTATGGTGGTGCGAGACGGTGCCAACATCCACAGAGCTGGTTACTTAGCAACAGGCTGATGCCAGTGTGTGCCACATCAGCAGTGGATATGGGCTGGACATCTGCAAACACTACTGTGAGAGTCGGGGAGAGGAAAGGGAAGATTTATAGTGTGTTCAATTCAGATCAATGCCAATAGCTCAGCTGGACAGGGCACTGTAAAATCAATGATGTTTCAAAGTTTAGTTGTTTGCTTTGTGTATTGATGATAGTATCGAAAATGTCTGGGAATGTCTGCGATAACATGATTTTTTAGTTTCTGACTGGGAGTACTCCTGATTTCTCTCACCACCCAAAGACACGCTCATGCTAGGATAACTGGTCAATCTAAATTCATTCATCTTCTACTGCTTTTTCCCATTGGGAGTCATGGGGGCCTGGAGCCTATACCAATAACTATGAGTCTTAGGCGGGGTAAACACTGGACCATCACCAGTTAGTCGCAGGGCTGAAACTGAGACATAGACAGACAGACAACCATTCACTCTCACATTCATTCACTAGGGACACTTTAGAGTGATCAATTCTCTTAACACATGCATGCCTTAGGGCAGTTGGAAGAAACCGGAGTACCCGGATAGAACTCACGGTAACACAAGGAGGACATGCAGACTCCACTTTAAGAAACTGTAGGCAGCCGGCCCGAGAATCTAACCCACGGTCTTCTTGCTGGGATGTGAGAGCACTAACTGTTTGCCAATCTAATTACTGAATGAAAGTCAGAGTGAGTTGTCGTCTGTCTGTGTATGTCTCAGTGTCAACTCTGCGACTAATTGGTTATTGGGTGTACCCTGTCTAAGAGTTGCTGGGATAGACTTTAGTCACTTGTGAACATGTAAAGCAGAAGAATATGAACACAAATTTGAATGATTAGTAAAAATGATTATTGTCTGATTGTCTTGTAATAAAAGAAAATATATAATAATTAAAGAAACACATTTTTATACCACAGCCACAGTTGCCATGAGGCAGACTGACAGAGAGGCCCATACTGTACATCTCTGATCAGAAGCTCAAGGGCACCATGGGGGAATGAACTCTGTAGTCTGTAGAGGCCAGGGGAGAGACTAAAGTAAAACTGGACTACTATTGTTCAAAGAGGTAACCTACAAAGTCTGATCTGATGTTGCTGTAGAGACCAGGGGAGTTACTAAAGTTAAATAATAGAAATATGATTATATATAATGGAACAGAGTTGGATAAAGGATTTTTTAAATGTTTTTATAACTTTTTACTTTGGGAAACTTAACATGTTTAATGAGCTGATTTGGTGGGTACGATAATAGCAGCCCCCTATTCAAATGCTTGGGGTAGCAATTTAATTATTAGTAATTTCTCAATAATAATGGATTGGAAAGTCTATCTATGATTTAAATTGCCTTGTATTTTATTAGTAGACTCCCAGTGGGATCCCTGCCTCTTCATGCATGAAATATTAGGAAGCACTTTCACTCACAGTTAACAGCATACTCTCAAAACCTGACTCTGTAAAACACACTGTGCAGAGATGCATTATCTAACACTAGATGAAATGCTCATATCACTAACTGTAGAGGCCAGCGGCTCTGTGCCACAAGCCACTGGGCTGCTAAAGTTAAAAGGTGTTAAGAATGTGTGGCTAAAGAGGCTAATATTTCCTGTGTTTTGGGAAGAATCCATTTATTGGCACATATCGTCCCTTTCAACACAGACCACAATCATAATGTGCCTATGCAGCACTGATGCAAACCTGGATGGACAATGTAGGATATAGAGCCACACTTAGTGGTGGGAGAGACTAACTATCAACAAGCTTGGGGGAAATCTACAAAAATATTTGGTTTTGGTGAATTGTATTTAACATTTCTTTATATGGCAGTAATTCAGCTGTAAGGTAATTATATTTTATAGGGAACTTTGTCCTCTGCATTTGACCCATTCACTCAATGCCACTGGCGCAACCTGTCAGGAGCAGTGGGTGACCACAGTGCAGAGCCCGGGGACCTTTCTCCAGTTCTTTCTGTCATGTCTCTGTCAGGGTGCCTCTGGGCAGTTGTGGCAAATTTATGTAGTCAGAACTGCCCTGGGCAAACTGACAAAGACAGTCATATCACATCCACCACCAAACAGACCATATCTTCAAGGTTAAGAACAATATATTGCATATGACTAGACAGCTTCTTGGTGGCATGGATTGATATAACACTATTTATCAACACAACCAGAACTTAATGAATTTGAACCACAGGCACAGCTGGTGGTGGTGAAGTAGTTGTGTAGCCATAGCTGCCCTAGGTCAGACTGACAAAGACAGCCATATCACATCCACGACCAAACAGACCATTTCCTCAAGGTTAAGCACAATAAACTGCATAGGACTAGACAGCTCAATATTTATTCAAAACACAGTCACATACTGGTAGTGGTAAAGTAGATATGACTACCTTTGAACCTTGTGACTGTGGTTCAAATTAATTAAGTTCTGGTTGCATTGATAAATAGTGCTATATCAATCCATGCCACCCAAAAGCTGTCTAGTCCTATGCAATTTATTGTTCTTAACCTTGAGGACAATTCGACACAGTCTGCAATGCTAATACAGCCCTCCAGAGAGTCCAATGTTGTTCAATATAAACAAAATGTCCTGCCCAGAGTGGTTAGCCTTGTCACCACACTGCCAAAATCTTCAGTTCCCCGACTCAACAAGGTCTTTGGAGGATTAGAGATGCATGGATATGAAAATTCTAGGCCAATATTTAAGTAAAAAAAAAATTAAATAAGACTTTTCAACTGGACTTAGGCTGTTTCTAAACCTTTTTGCACAACGGGTTTACATTGGCCTTTTGTATATAGGCTGATATGGATATCAGCCATCCTTGTGAATACCGGCCCTGGTTTGGCTTTCCAGTGACTTCTCTTTCTTTGTTTCAATTAATGACCTCAATTCAAAATCATTCAATTCATCTTAATACAATGAGGGGTTGTCAAACACCACAGAAACAACAGTGATAGTCTAATAAAACACTGTCATCTGGCACAGCGCATGAAAAAAGTTATACCAACACACATCTGCTGCACTGTTTGTTAATTTAGCACTTTCTGTGAGATGGGTGGGGAAAGGAACTTGTGGCAGCCAACCACTGTCATTGCAAACTTGTCAGTGCTGTAGAGTATTGATTCAGAGTTTGTTGGCCCTATGGGGGCCCCTGTTGGCCGTGTGTTGTATTAGCATTCTGTGATCTGGATCAGTCGAAGCAGCGGTGGTGCAGTGGGTAGATGCTCGCCCTTAAACCAGAGGGTCGGTGGTTCGAGTCCCCGCCCGTGCACACGCTGTCAGGCCCTCCCGTTGACTCACCACCCACGGGAGGTAGCATGGTGCAAAGTGGATCAGGCGGTGGTCAAAGGCGGGAGTTCCCTGCTTAGACTGCTGCCTCTGTGACCCGGTTTCAGACAAGCGGAAGAAAATGGATGGATGGATGATCTGGATCACTCCTGAAATTGTCTCAATTGTTCCTCGGGTCATTCCTGATCTTCTCTGAAAATGCCATCCAAATCTGTTGAGTTCTTTTTGTGTTTAATACAGGTGCCATTCTTTGCAAAAATCCTGGATCCAGAAGGTGATCCGGATCACTCCCAAAACCTACTCAATTAACCTAGTTTTTGCATAAAATTGCTAACAGATGGACAGACGGACAAACATTACCGAAAACGTTACCTCCTTGGCGGAGTGACTAATCCTCCAACTGTACTCCTGCCTTCCCCAGCAGCGCCCCCTGTGGACCAACGATGTGCTACTGCAGTAAATCTAGGTCATTCCATGTCTTTGGGAGCTGCGTGGTCAGAGTTTGTTATGCTGCTCACTCATAACTTCATGAAATCATTTGGATAATGGCTCCAGGGGCGACAGACTAAATCCATAAATCTGTTAAGGAAAACCAAATGCACTCTGTTATTTAAATATTCAGTGTAATGTAATGATGAAGGTAAAGAGAGTTTGTAGTTGCTGTGCTTTACATCCGAGTGTTTTCCATTAAAGCTGGCTGCACTACCTGATTTTGTGAAGCTGTTAACTCCCCTCCTTCTCCCCCCAGTCTCTGACGCTCTTCCCAAACCCCTCCCACTGTCTCACACATGGAACACGCACGGCCTCATATGCATTCACCAACCCGTAAGTATGAAAGTAAAAAGCATCGGTCTGACGTTGGCTTTTAATAGACAAGTTCAATGTTTGTAAACAGAAAGTTCTAAATTCCGGAATGGAGGCAACTGGAGGCAAGACCAGGATATATTTTCAATGTAGAAATTAGAATTAGCCACAAAAATATTGTAAATGAAGTTGGTTTTGATAAATGACAACCACTCTGCTACATGTAGGTCATGTCAGAGCCTGGTTAGGAAACATTAGTGAATGTATCTCACATTGTATGTTTATTTAATGTACACATTTGTTACAGTTAGACATTTGGCTGGAGGTAAAATCCTTGATTTTTAAGTCCTTACAGAAATGTTGATGACCACAATCGTTTTTCATTGTATGGCATACATTTTAACACATTCTAAAAATACCTGTGATTAAGGTAATAAAACGTCAGCCCCTTCACATTATTCCTGATAGATTCTAGTTCTGGGTAGACCAACCAATCAGAGCGCGCCTGTCCTGTGTCAGCGTATATTGGGTTAAAAAATTGCATCCCTGGCTCTAAAACAAAAACCCTTATAATACAGGGACTCGAAGTCAAAACATGTTCTCGAATGACTTCTGCTATGCTGTACTATTGACTGAAAAAAATATGTTTGCTCATTTCGAAAAAACAATTACAAAATCAGGTAGTGCAGCTTTAATGATACAATGAACACAGCCTTTAGCATTAGCACATAGAGATATTCTGTGTGTATGTATTGGCTTTTGGCTTTTAAAATCTGACTAATTTGTATATTAATGTAGGAAAAGGTATATCCATATCCATATATATGTCATTCTTGATGCAATCCGCTACATTTATCGGAGCATGGGACCGGCACAAACAGTAGACTCCTTGTGACTGGATCAATTCTTAGTATTTCTCTAATTTTTGTCAGAGGACGGGATGACTGGAGCCTATACCAGCAACTACAGGCTTTAGGCGGGTCGTCTTAGAGCAGACCATTCTCGCCCATCTCTATTTCGGTACAGGTTAGGTTAGATGTCTCATATTTCAGATTTTTGTTGAAAGGCAACCCTGTGCTTTAGACAAGTTGAACCGGCGACTCTAAATAGCCAACAAAAGTCAATTTAAGTGCCACCCTTGTCTGTCTACTGTCTACTGCAGGTGAAAGGGCATACGAATGAACAAAGAAGCACAAACTGATCTTAATGGCTGGAAATAACACTCTTAAGGGATATCTTTGAAGGAAATATATGTCCCTACAGCTGAACAGAGCAGGCAAAAAAGCCAAATGAAGACTGCATCCTTTTTTCAACCTTCTAGGTGCAAGAATATTTTAATATATAGACCAAAATGTGGTTCCAAAAAATGGTTCCAAGATTAGGGGTCCGCGAAGAGCCTGTAGGGGGGCCCCCAGAGTCTCTATGTTAAGTCATATAGTTATAGTTAATAGATTGTGTTCTTGGAGGTAATGTTTTGATAGTGTTTGTCTGTTAGCAACTTAACACAAAAAAACTACTGAACAGATTTGGATGACATTTTCAGAGGTCAGGAATAAAACAAGGAACAATTGATTCACTTTTGGCAGAGGTCTGCGCTCTCCAAGTGCTTTCTAGTTTTCAATGTTTTAATAGATATTTCGTTGAAATAGTTTTGAATCTTGATAGAGGATTTCAGATAAGGCGGCCCTCACAAGTTTTTCGGATATTGAAAGGGGTCACAACAATTCTGACTTTGAGAATGGCTCAACTCGACATTCTGTCCATGTTGATTTTAAGTCGACACATTCTTTTAGCAAATCATGTTTTCTTAATAGTGAACGTCATGTCTCTGTGGTGAAATAACATAGTAGGTGCAGAACAAAGGTAAAATAAAACTACAATCTATCACAAATCAATCACAAATTAAAGACTGCATCTTCGATGTTGGGTGAATAAAAGGCATTGTGATTTTTTTGGAGATATCATTTGCAGTATGTAGTAATATTTGAAAAACATGTATACAATATGGCTGCACGATTTTGAGAAAACATCTATTGATTGTGATCAGATTTGCAATTTGTGATTCAGTTCACAGCACTTTTTAAACCTGAAAATATGAATTGGTAAACTTCCACAAGAATCCCATGCCTTTCAGAACATGTTTGTAGAGGTACAAGAGGTAATATTCACATATATTTTGTTTAGTGCCAAGGATATTGTATTGCCCAAAAAATAGCAGCCTTTGATTTGCTAATTGTGACCATTCAAAAAATTGTGATTCCAAATTTGATTTTGATGAATTGTGCAATCCTCGTCTAGATTTTAAAAAATGTGTTTATGTTTGTTAAGATCTCCATTAGCATCAGCAGAATACTACCTCCTTTATTCTTCCTTGGGTCACTTTACGTCACAAAATCTACACTATCATTCACATATCATTTTGATTTCAATTGTTTTGACTCATTTAGATTTGTTTACTTATTAGTCTTATATTTTTTATATTTTTTTTTTCCAGCTTAATTATCCACCAGTGAAATAAAAAAAGAAAATGCACTGGAAAAAGGAAAAAATACATCATTGCACACACAGACAATGTTGCTGGAAATATGAAAAAAAACAATCTATAAAAACAGTCAGAAATACTTCGAAACTAGCAAAATAATCTAGGCCTAATCAGTAAATAAACCAGAGAGGCACCAATCCCTTTTTTCAGTCTGGATACCGATCTTGATATTTGGGCTTTGTGGATCTAATGATTCCAGATATCCACCGATATTAATGCAAAATCTAAAGGCATAGTCATTTCTTTCCTAACTGTGTATAATCAGAAATAATAAACCTAAAAGATAATATAACTAAGACCAGGCGACCCTCAAAATATCTAACTTGTGTAATGTGTGAGTAACAATGTAATGTCATTGTATTTATCCGATTCTCAATTCTCAATATAGACTAACTATTCAAGATGAAAATTCCGAATTCAAGTAACTAGTTTTGCTTTTGCAGTGACTTAATTAGAGCTTATTTGAGGTGTGAGCAAAAAGTCACAGTCCTTTTACAACTTAGAAGAGTGAGCTGCTGAACATGATGAAAAACGTGTTAATTTTTACATATGCTAACTAGCATTTGAGTATGCTGATTTATGGGGCTTCTTGGAAGAATGCACTGATTAGCACATCTCGCTATTTTAGCATGAAAACCACAAGGAGATTTTCATCTAGCTTCAAAAACGACTTACTTCTCTATCTCATTTATTGTGTAAGACTAGATAAACCACCACTGTCAGGGTCCAGGCTCCATCTCTTATCCCTGAATCTTCATTATCTGAATTTCTGGATAAAAAAAGTAAGAACTAAAGTCATCACAACCAAAGACAATGACAGTGGATCAAACTAATGTATACACCATGCCACGTATACGCCAAAAACAAATGGCCACCTGGATTTAGCAAAAGAAAATCGGAAAGAGCCTTCTGTATAGTTGGTCAGCTGACTACCTGAATATACTGAATGAACTCTGAACGAGCTCTTTGATACGAGCACAGAATCATTTTTACACAATCATTGTTACACTAGTCCATCCTGCAGAGTATGCCCTCCTTCTGTCTGGGAGAACATACAGAGTCCCCTTGACAGGTCCAAAAAGTTTCTACCGTCATTTGAATGTGTGTCATGGATTTGTTTATTTTCTTTATAAGGCATTATATCATGAGTCCAGACGAATTTACCTAAGTGTATGGTATTGTACCTTGAGTATGGCGTCCATATTTGGAGGGTCCAGTACACTGCCCCTCCGTGCGGTGATGATGACCCTCCCGTACCGCCCCGGTGTCTGCAGGTCTGAGTACAGAGCATGTTTGGACCTGTTGATGGGGAACAGACTCTCCACCAGGTTACCCTCGATCTTAGCCAAACTGTGCTTAGGCGCCAGCAACCCCTCCACATCCTGCTCCACCCGGTATCTGTCAGTGGTAAAAAATCAAGTAAATAAAAGTACAGATAAAGTCTAAATTTGTGACTGGTAAAGAAAGAGGCGGAATAGAAGATGTTTGTGGCCATTTATAAAGCACGCGATTGAGTTTTTGAAAGAAACACATGCACACACAACAACAAAGCCACCTCGAACGAAGTAAAGGCTGTAAAAATAACTCCGGAGTCACTCACATCTACTCCAGTCATTCAAAGTAGATCTGATACTGATCCTGGGAGTGGGATGGGGCAGGGAAAAAAATCTCAGGGACTGGGTATGCTTGTATGCCATAAAACCGATATGCCATGAAAACTGTTGTCTAAGTAATTAAGTCTAAATCAGGAGCAAACAAAAAAACATAAAAGGTTAAATCATGTGATAATTCGGGCCGGATCGAGACAGGACATGGTTTGAACCAAGATTGGGATTGGGCAGGACAGGCAGAGGAAACGCCCCCGGTGCCTGGGAGCTAAAGCAAACAGGCAAGCAGCCCACTGCATATATACTGTTCTTACAATGTCACACTCAACAACAGACCAGCCTCAAACATTATAAAAATGGTCACTCGACTTTACTCAGATTATAATTGTTCAGATTGCATAATAATAGCACTCTGGCTATGGCCCAGTCCATGTTACTGAAATCACAACTGACAACTTCTAAATCTACTGCCAAAACAACTAGCAACCTGTAGCATTAGCACAGCTAATAGCCCTTCTTATAGCAGTTCATTTCAGTTGTTTGCCTTACAGGTACAGAGACAGAACATCAGATGACATGCTTAAACAACAGTTGAAAATGAATTATTACCACAACAAAACCATTAGTTTAAAAGGTACCTGTAGAGCAGAAACCAGGCGAGCGTCACGTCAGTCTGAAGCTTTTTCTGTGCCTCGAGAGCTTACCCCGTTAAAAACTGCACCGATAACGACCTTAGTTTTAGTCCTTTATTCTTCCCTTGTTAGACACGTTAAAAACAGAAGTCCTTTTGCAGATAGTCACTTCAGGTTTTCTAGTTAGCATTGGCGCTAGCCCAGCTCAGCTCAGCCAGTGGCACTTCCACAAACACGAGGCACGTGGCGAGTGAATGAATGATTAAATGATAGATCGT
>JAVQKC010209715.1:0-28431 GCA_036025475.1 Philypnodon macrostomus | reverse complement strand
ATTTTGGATTGAATTTGGGAGGTCAGGTATATTTGACAGCCTCTAACTTGCACATACTTGGCCCGATTAGGCTCAAACATGAAACACCTAATTACCCCCCGGCCCTGAACACATCTGACAAATATGATGTCAGTTACCTCTATAGCGCCCCCCAAAGACTGAAGGAAGAATGTAGTTTTAGGGAAATTTACAAAAACGTTCTTTACAAACATCCAGACAAATAAAAAAAGTCAAATAGACCTTTACCATAATTTCTAGTTAACAAAATAAAAACCCTTAGATATCACGCAAGCAATGTCTGATTAAGGTGCCCGGTGGTGACATACGTATGGGGTTGTTTCATCGATATACACCTTGCTAGTTGTTTGTGCACAGGCCAAAGGGATTATACATTTCTGCCTTTGGGGGAATAAATAGATCCTTGACAGAGGCTTTAACATAAGTCAGCGTTGCTCTCTTTGTTCTCTGAAGGCTTGATGCAATACAGTACACCTTTGTGAATCATTCATCAAAACACAATACTATACTATATATTAAAAGATATATAAGAACGCCTATACCTGACCATCATCATCATAAATTCCCAACAACCTTCTTTAACCATGAATGTATTAAATAATTGTTTAATGTTTGATTGTATTCAGCACAATGTTAATGTCAAAATACATACAAAAGACTTAATTAGTGTTAGCAGGAAGAAACTCCAGGACTCCAAAGCAGCTTGTTGCAACAGAGAGGGGTATAATGACAATATTTGGAAGCCAAGAGACTGACAGTAATTCAATTAGACAGGAATCCATAGTTATCACCAGTGGAGACCGGAGACTTATAAGCTGCTGATTTCCTGATGGTCTTTGCTGTCTGACTGTTTAGTTGTAAGTGCAGAATTATGGTAAATGTGGTGTTTAATAGCTTATGGTCAGTAATTACAATTGTGTCAACAGTCAATGATAATCGTATATAACTGTTTAAACTGTCATTCAACAATTATGATTGTGCTTGTGTCAGAATATATTCAGAATTTAATGAATTATAAGAATCAGAATGGTTTGTTTTGGAAGTACATTATGATTAAATACAAAACAAAACAAACAATAAAACAGAAAAATACAGAATAACCTATTGGATATACAGCAACTATATACTTAACCATAATATTTCTTGTGTGCTGTGTTGATATTCATTAAATAATATTCTGCATATCCAAATATAACCACAATCCAAAGAAAACATCACTGTAGTACATTGTTGGTTGGTATCTGCAGCCTCCTGAGCAGGTGGAATCTGAATGCATGAACCCAAACTCACAAAGAGAAGACGTGAGCCAGAGCTGTCATCTTGACTTTCAGATGAAGTGGGGGATTAGAGCGGAGGTGAAAGCAGGCTGACGACCACGGTGACAGCAGATTGAGGCAGATAACACAAACTTCTGTGGAATTCACCAGGATTCAAAAGGCCATGTGCCAAGAGGGGGTTCAACAGGCTCAGCTGTGATCACTGGACTGGTTTCTAAAGCACATTTGTCTGTGGTATTTTAGCCCAATATTTAGTAGGCTTTCAGCTGTCCTGAAAAATGATATAATTAGATCACAAACAATAGATCTCAAGGACAGAGAAACAAAAAGCAGAAAAAACAGCTGGTTATGTTAAATATATGTTTCAGCCAAAGAATATATTGCCCTTATGATATGATGTAGTGTGTATGACAAAACTGACGTGTTACAAATAGCTGCCAGATCACTGTGTCCATGTCTTTTATGTGTCATTTATATCTTTGGCAGTATTACGGCTCTACAGGAATGTGGGTTTTGCTCAAGCCGTGGTGGTCCCTCGGCCCCAGCCACTCGTCCTTCCACAGACGCGCTGACTCGACCGCACTGGGCTCAGGTATCTCCACTAACCTTCCGCTTTGTCCTGCCACAAAATGGCCCCTTTTGTCTGCTGTTTTCTGCAGGTCATTGTGAGGAGCGCTTCTTAGTGTCAGCTTTAATTCACACTGTAACCTTAGCTGTGATGCCTCCACGACTATCACTGCTGCGTGCCTGGCATTCGGCTGCTCACGGGGGAGCTGAGTCTGCACTAAACCACCCCCACTCTTCACTTAACTGCACCCGTGGGACGACTTGTGAACTTTGTTGTTTAAATATTTAAAATGTCCTATAATTGACAACCTTCAGACCACCCCCCAAAGCACAAAATAATGGTGCTCTGTGGCCATAAAGTGTGTGCTGGGTTTTGCACTGGAGAAAAAACTAAGAACAGATAGTAGAAATAGTGATCTGCTGTAGACTGCAGTACATCATGGAAGTTCATCAGGAATGTACGCCAAGCCCAGATAAATAGAGCGTCCGTAAAACCTTTGCTAAATCAAAGTACCAACCAACAAGACAAGAATTATGCATAGATCTCTGGTTTCATAATGATATGGTTACTTAAGATAAATGAATGACAACAGTAAACAGATCTATTTAATGTGTCTATGCAAGTTTCACAGTTTAATGCAGATCGTATGACGAGACCTCGGAAATACACTGTAGCCAGACACAGCTGTGCACTGTGCAATGTTTTTATAACCCCTGACCGCACAATGAACCTGAAATGAAACTGACCTTTGTCCAAATTATGACAACAAAGACATGACATGAGAACTGTCCAGGAGGATAACAAGAGGAGATGCATACATAGGAAATGCATCATAAAGTCAACACCAGTGGTATTTTTCTCTTATTCTGAGCTTAAGCTATGATCGCAGCTGGTGAGACAGAGCCCAGGGCCCTGTCTGAAAGTTGACCCGTGAAGATGAGAAGAAACAACAGGAGAAAAGAGAAAGGAGGCTCACGTTAAAACAGCAAACATCATAACCTTATATCGACACACGGCTGGAGCACACTGCACTGCTGAGGTGGTGAGGTCCACAATGCTAAAAATAAACCAGAGAGAAGAGTGTCAAAGGCTGGACTTATTAATATTGTTAACATGTGTAAATTATATATATCTTTATATTTAAAAATAACAATGGATTAGATCTATATTGCACTTTACAAGGCATCAAGGCTTAAGTGCTTACATTTGTTTAGTCCATTAATCATTCACACCACAGTCACACACTGGTAGTGGTAAACTACTTTTGTAGCCACATCTGCCCTGGGGCACATTCACTGAGACATGGCAGCCATTCTGCACCAACAACCTATTTGACCACCACCACCATCAAACACCAGTCACACAACCACATTCATACATGTGGGTTAAATGTTTTGCCCACAGACACAACGATCTGTCAACCCTCCTCCAGCCATAGGACAACTGCTTTACCACTGATACAATCTGCCCAGTTTATCTATTTTATTTGTATTAGATAGAGTCTGACATAAACATTTAGGGAGGAACAGAACAAATAATTTCAAATGGACTTGGCATAAAAAAAAAAAATAAAAAAAAATCTCCTAAATCCAAACTTTATGTTACATCAGCCTGGTTTTACTGAGCACGCACAGGCTTGGATGTGAACAGAGAATGGAGACAGAGGAGCCTGTCTTGGCCCAGCTGCTCGACTCACATTCTCTTTCTGAACCCGTGTCTTAGGGCCAGTTGGGCGGCACAGTCTCATGTCTCAAGTCCTCACAGTTCACTGGGCCCTTTAAAGTGAGCACACCCACCAGGGCCACTGAGGACTACAAAAACTACAAACACTGGGCTCCTATCTGAGACACGCAGATGCACCCATGCACGCACACCAATGTTACAGCCCATTTATTTAAGATGAAGCAAAGAGTCAGTTCAAAGATATTATCAATTAGCATCATATTGATTTGATTGATCTGCATCACAATTTTGATTACTATTATGGAGGGCTTATGGAGTTATATAAATCCAGTGATGCTCAAAAGGGAGGGAAATGTCAGATGGCAGATCAGTTTTCAGACATGGCACACTCCGGTGAACATACTCATAGTGATCAAAGCGGGGCCCTTGCCTACCGCAGAGCATCCCCGGCAGATCGGACAAAGTGCCCCCTTTGTGTGACCTCGTACCCCGCTCCTGATAATGGATCGCCTCCAGAACCACCCCCTCCGAGCTGCGACCGTTTTGAGCCCAGAGCAACAGTCCATAGTCCATATTGTTGATGAACACATGTGATATGAAATGTCAACTCTCATGCAGTGTGACAGGCTCAAACTGATTAAAAGCAACATGTGCTACCAAGTATGTGAGAGCCCAATATGAGGGATTATGTGTATTAGGTCCCTGCATCAAACCTGCAATAGTCCTTAAATGAAAGAGAGTTTTTAATGTAGGTTCAACTTCAAAGTGTCTGACTGTGAATGAAAGAACAGTTGTGACAGTTGTGTTTAAAGAAGCTTGTAGTCTGAATGGTTTGTAAGGTTCACAACTTGAGAGCTATATTTTTTCAGTTAGGCAGACATTTCTACATCATACATTGTAGTACTGTTGTCTGGTCTGTGATAAGAACAGAAATATAATGTAGCTATGTAAAACTGAAGCAGGTGTGCGGAATAATAAGGGCGGCAGTGGTGCAGTGGGTAGGTGCTCGCCCTTCAACCAGAGGGTCGGTGGTTCGAGTCCACATCCAAGCACACGCTGTCGTTGTGTCCCTGGGCAAGACACTTAACCCGCATTGCCAATGAATGAATGAATGATTGAATTTGTGGAGTGAATGAATAATGTAATGTAAAGCGTCTTTGAGTCTTGAGAAAAGCGCTGTCTAAAACTAATGCATTATTATAATATGCCAAGATCATGTTGGCTTAGATAAAGAGTGCAAACTGGATTTTCTTGTGAAGACCTGTTGGCCTACAGGCTGACTAATATATTTCACATTTTACATAACTTAAATCACTAGTTGCCGAACGGTGCTGAGGCAGTTTCAGAAGTATGTATGTAGGTTGTTTGGGTGTTGTTTGTGTTCTAACTGCAAATATGTGCACACACACACCCATATATCGCACAGAGAGTGTTGTTCTAGTCCGCCGTACGCTTGTAGCCTCGGGCTCTCTGTTCTCAGTCCCTCCCTCCCTCATAATTACTTTAGTGATCAAGGTTAGCGCAGTAGTAAAGCACACTAACCCTTTAACCTAATGTGAACTCTGCCATTAGGCTACATTGGAAGCTGATGCTGGGTGTCAGACAGTGTCAGACCTGTGAATTACTCCTGGCATGAGACTATAGGGGACAGCTCCCAGGGGTTGGTCATGCCTCTATGGGAGACAGACGCTGATGCAGAGACACGGAGAGCATGAGGGGGTCAAAAATGTAGCATTCTCAGCCTCTCTTCATGTGGGACCTCCTGCCTAGGCTTACAGAAACAGGACAGACTCCCACTACGCACCCTGCAATTCGGGACGGCCCCCGAGGGCTGCTCCAGACAGCTAAGGAATCCAGGATAGGGATCCGACATGGTCTGCAGCTGGGAAGGGAATTTCGACCATCCTAGTTTTTCTGCCTCTTATTGTCGGCCATTGGTATCCCTGTGCTCTGGGTGGCTCTGTTGTCTTTCCTCGCTCACTGTTTTCATATAATTTTTTGCTCAAGGCCAAGGGTCACCCGGACTGTGACATGTGCGAGTTTGACAGGAAATAGATTGCAGTCGTCAAAACAAAGGTGAAAATTTGGCTCACAGTCAAAACAATCTTTTCATTTAGCAAGTATGCTAATGCGGTAGCCTCACACTGACACTGACTGGTTTGGATTGTGGGAAAGCTGAAATGCCTGATGATGTCAAATATTCTTATGCATTCTGTCAACTTCACTCAATGTATTTAAACAATTTGCCATTCTGACACTGGATCCAGAATCTCTGACTGCACTTCATAAAATAATATCCAGGGGGCACTATTGAGCTGAGGGAGAGTAGTGAGCGCGACAGGAGAAACGCGTGAACTCAAAGCACTAGAAGAATAAACGTAAATAATAATAATTGCTTTTCATTTAATGATCAAGTGCAGTTTTATGTATTTATAAAAATATTTAGAGGAGAAATTGTGTCCAGGTGGCAGCTGCACGTGGACACAAAAGTAAAAGTATCAAATATGAAAATAAAATAAGAGCCTGGTATTTCAGTTGTGTTTGTGGTTGTGTTTAATTAATTTCTAAAAGGGCATTATGTTAAGTAAATAAATAAAAACAACTGATGGTTAGTAATATCTTTACTAGAAAGACTGTTTCTCCAATTGCAGTACAAATGTGTTATTGTTTTATCTAGACTTGGGCTCACCACAATCTCATCATAATGGGAGACAAAAAAAGATAGCAGATAATATTATTGTCTGTGGCAAATGTGAAAATTGGCTCTGAATAAAGGGCCGTGCACAGCTGAGGCCACAGGTTTGCGTCTCCCTGGATCCAGCCTGTTTGATGGACAGATGAGATGGACTGGGCTGATATTGGGAGTGGGAGTATAAGATTTTGACTGGGGCCGCAGATGAGGCTTTGTGGGGCTGGGGGCTTGACCGGGTGAAAGAGAGCTGGTTCATATAAGACCGTGTATGCAGGTGGTGGCTGACTTGATGTGCTCTCCTTCAGCTGGGCCTGCCGCCAGCTTGGCCCCCGGCACATGTCCCCTGTCTTCCCCCCTTTTGCTTTTTGAATTCAGGCCTTTGTGCCTGCCCCCGGGGGGAGGTCAGACAAATTCACGTCTCATCATCATCAAAACACACAAGATAGGAATGATACAGGCTAATGACGCAGCTGCAATAAGTGCACATCTCAGCGGCTGAAAGTGTAGCGCATATTGTTAGCTCTTGAATTCAGATCATATTATTCTCAACAAAATCAAATCAAGAAACACACTTAACCCATTTAATCCCACATTTTTAGTATGTTGTTTGGTTTCAAATGAATCAATCAAATATTATTTTTAACATTTATGATGAAAAGGGGGTGAAAAGCTGAGTATACTGAATTTTGAAAATTTTTAGATATTATATTACTAAATGTTTTCCAAATACATTGCAAAATATAAATCCCCAAGTATTATATCAGACCTAAAAGATTACAAAAAGTACAATTTTTACTTTCACCAGGAAAAAGCTCAGCTCAGTTTTATACCCATTCTACGCAGTATCAATGGAAATGCCTAATCATTTTGAATTAATAGCAACATAAAATATAATATATGCACAATTACAAGCATGGTGCTCTGGGTCACACACACCAAACATGTTTCCAATCTGACTCAGAGAGAAACTCCTACAAAGAGAAGAACCTCCCATAAAATGCAATACAAGTCCTATGTTATAATATGGGGGCCTGTTAGCTGTGTGTTCTCCTCATCCTGTGGTCAAACGAAACAAATTAGAGGAATGACAACCACAGATCTGAACACTAGAGACCTTAAAGATGGTGCGTGCCTAAAATCATCCTCCGAGCTTCATGTTCACAGACGTGAATAAGCTTCTGTTTGAGACTTGATAGGTGTAACTTCGGTATAAACAGCTGTGGTCAGGTGATGCTTAACTGCAGAGATGGATTTGGCATAAACACATTTCTAGTTAAATTGAAAAATGTCATTTAGATTGTGCACATAATTTTGTATTACCTCAAAACTTCGATGTGTGGTCCTTTTGTCACTGGGGTTGGAAAAGGTAAAAGTCTGACTGACACACACATATCAGTTAAGTAGCTTTTGAGTTTCTGTCTGTTTCAGCGCTATGCCTATAGGCTTATATTTCAGTGACAGAATGTCCTAATATTTCAAAAAATCCTTGGCAGACTGAAACAGCTGTCTTACCTCAAAGGGATCAGTCATTCAGTAATTGATGTTGTTGTAAAGTTTTTTTGTAATAATATTTAAAATAAGAAATATAATGATAAAAAAAAAAAAAAATGTGAAAAATTGTGGTGCACTAAACTGTCTTGGAATCCCAGTCACTCCGTTGTTTTTGGTGTGACTAGACAAGTGCGTCAGTGGCCTGGGTGGCGGCCTACTTAGCCTGGGCCGGACTGTGGTGGACAGGCTCTAATGAGAAGCAGGAGCAGGAGGTGGGAGTGGGACCGGCTGTAGCGAAGGGTCACATGGGGTTAACTATCAAAGATGAGTGCAAACCTATCCCTGTGGAAAAGACTGGAAGAAAACATTACTCTGGACATGCTAAGCTCCTCCAAACTGGGAGTTCCTCAGCGTAATTAATCCAAGACACAAGATTTTCACCTCGAGCTGCACCGAGAGGACATTTTAACCTCTCCATCATTTACAATAGTCTCACAAATCTTTGAGCATTATCTTTGGTTTGGAATTTACTGACTGTGATGGAAATATAGTTGCATTATAGATTATAAAGAACATTTACTGTTGACATAATTAGCATAAAAAGTGTAAAATGTTAAAAGCTAAATCCAGTGCAGTTACAAATATTTGATTAATTATTGGCCATATAGTATCGGTAGTTTGATATTTTACAATTTTTCTCACTTTTTTTTGCCTTGTCTGATCTTTATTTATTATTAGAACAAAACAGAGACAAAAGCAGAGTTGTTTAGTGTAATACATTAAATGCTAATGTTCGCCATGTAATCCATATTTAATGATTATACTGTAATTCATTGTCTGTAGTCTGTGATTATTTTACAATCATTTCCAATTATGTCATTTATAATTCTTGTGGCTGCCAAAAGCTGTCAACAAGAGGCTGATTCTTCCTTGCGCAAACTTTATGGAGCAAATAAACTATTCTGTAAATCACCAATGTCAGATACATTCATCATCCATGAAGTCACAGCATGTAAAACAAATGGAAGAGCTATGAGAGTCTTATTAGGGCCTTGTAAATGGGGTCTGACTTTTGATACAAATGTGAACAAATACAGCTGTCAGTGGTCTATAGCTGCACAATATATGGCATAATTAGCACTATATCAGCAAACTGATTGTCAATACTGCAAGAAACAAATGTATTACAATTATGCTGTGGTCCAATGCAATAATAAAAACATTGTGGCCATACAAAATATTGATTTGTTCCTATAGTCTAGCCAATTCAAACCCAATTTTGACTACCCATGAGTCTTCTAATCCTGTTTACATTCACAAACATTTTTGGAGTTTATATCCGTCATATCAGAATACCCAACACTAAATATAATAGTTTACACTGTAGAAATACTTTTGAACGGATTAGAGTTTTTGTGGCTTAAGCAGTCACAATCGATAGCTTTCATCACAGCACCACATTACCTTCCCCCACGTGTCCATACAAGGATTTCACTGGTAATGGCCCTGTAATGGACTATAGGTCCTTGGGCATATCGGCTAAAGGCCATATTATTGAACACTCTCGCCTTGACTGACACCGTGTACAGCTGTAGAAATTACCAGGTGATAAGTGTAACAATCCTTCTAATAAACCAAAGGGAATACAAGAGCGCTGGAGTCAAAGTGAGATGAGCCTGATGAGAGTGAAAGTACATAGTTTGAGAGACGAGGGAACATGTCAGGAGGCCAGAATCAGGTCACCAGACAAGGCTCAGTCAGCTCATACACTGTTGCCCCGGAGCTAAGAGCATTCTGTTCAGACATGTAGAATGTTCTTCACACCTCTTCTGTCACTAAAGCAATATCACCTTAAAAACAAAATCAACATTTAAAAGCTAATTTGATGGACGATTAGGAGAACCAATAATATTTTCTGGCAAAAAGAATATTACTTTAATTAATTACTTTATTTATAAATAAAATAAAATAAATAAATATAGGTTTAATAGTGTTATATAGAGTTAATATAATAATAATACTAACAACGTAACATAATGTACCTTCTATTGGATCAAACACTCGGCGGTACAAGAATAGGGGCCATATGTGAAATGTATTTCTTCTTTATTGTATATTGCTATATAGACCCTTTAAAATGTTTGTCATGTGGAATGTTTAAAATTCCGGAATGGAGGCGACTGGAGACAAAAATCAGTTAATACATACAATAAATAAAAACTGTTGTGGTCATCAACATTTCTGTAAAACCTAAAAATCAAGAATATTGCCTCCAGCCAAAAGTTACCAATGTATACATTAAACAAACATACAATGTGAGGTACATTTACTAATGTTTCCTAACCAGGCTCTGACATCACCTACATGTGGCAGAGAGGTTGTCATTTGCAATATTTTGTGGCTAATGTTAATTTCTCTATTGAAAATACATTATGGTCTTGCCTCCAGTTGCCTCCATTCTGGAATATAACACTTTCTTTTTACAAACTTTGAAAGGATCTATGCTTTTGGGGGTTATGTAGTTGTGGGTTGATGTTGATGTTGATGTCTGGGGCACCTCCTGCTGAGGTCATTCTCTGCTCTTTGTTTGAAGCAGTGCCTATTATAGAACCTCCATGACGTCCTGGTTTAATTTAGTGCTATAAATGTGATGCTATTTGTTGGAAGATCTTTGCTATAAAGGCTAAAGATGCCTGGCACCTGTCTTGGCTGAAAGCACAAATCATGTTTTAATTGTGTTACAAGCCACATGGTCTATTAATGTTGTTCTGTTCCAATATCTGGAGAGACACAAATATGTCATGTTCCCTGTGAGTCCTGGTGTGGACTGATTTTATCCTGCATAAAGAAAAGGCTCTGACAGTATTCATGAAAATCAAGAATAATCTACATCTTTCTTTTTGGTTTTTCCCATCTCAAGGTTGCCAAGGCACATCACATTTGTTGCACTTTGATGTTCTTCAAAATGCAAACCTCTCCATTTATCAAGGATTGGGATTGGGCCATAAGATTACACTGGCTTGTGAAAAATACAAACACATAGGGTGAAGACATCATGCTACATTGTTTTTGCCTTTCAAAATAGAAATGTTGCGTGAGGTGCCATGCTGAGGTCTGTTTTGGAATAGTTAATGATGACTTTAAGAATTAATGTCTCGTTTGGAAAAGACATTGAAGTGGTTTATATCTACTGCATCAGCCCCAGTTTGAACACAAACCTTGGACCAAGGGGATGGAATCTAGTGTTCCCAAGGCAATTGACATGAACTATCAAGAAGAGACATGTACCTTCAAACGGCAAGCCACAGGCAAGGGTTTGTGGGTAAGTTTGTGCTGTGTGAGTCTGCAATGGCAGCTCTCTGTCAGGGCTTGCACTTTTTCTCTAAAAACCACTGAAGAAGAAAATCAGGCCTTTCTGTCATTAAGGAGATTAATATCAGCGTAATAAATCAGAAAGTGTCTTTGTAAGCATCATTACATATACATTACTAAGTAAAAAATGATTTCATAAGGCTCTTTGTTGTGAAAGTGAATCACAAGCAGAAAGACTACAGGAAATCTTTTCATGAGAGGGTTGTACTTCTTCTGTTTGAGGCTGGACTCAGTGGAACTGGTCAGGTCTTACTTGTCATCAAAGGAAGTCAACAGAGAGCTTTCATTGAGAAAAACACACCTATGATGATGTGTAAGGCACCGGTATGGAACATGTAAACTCAAAAAGTGCCATATCGTTTTGGGAGCCAGCCAGTTGGTTCCCTATGAAAAGCTCAAGCGTCAAAGACTTTTAGAAGCAGAAACCATTTTTCAGGACACAACAGAGGACTGCATTCTGACACACACAGTGGCTCTGTGAGGTTCAGCCCAGGGTCTTTTATGGCACTTATTAATCCACAGTACAAGGCTCCACTTAACTGGCTGACGCCTCTGTAATCAATATTTACTCATAACGACCACACAGGGAGGTCAGGACCTTTGGTCTTTGAAACTGATAGTAATCTTGAGTTAGAGCTCATAGATTGTTTTGTGAGGACAGCATACTCTATTGTAAACATGTAAGGGCATTAAATTCACTGTTCTTATAGTACAAACATGTACGACAACATGTGTGACAGCAGGATAGGGGATAAATAAATAAAAATATGTCTTCAATTTCTTGACATGTACATTACCTTTTACATTACCTTTACATATTCATTACACATGAATTGAATTAAGGTATGGGTACTGTTTAGGTGCGTGCACTTCTACATGAAAACATGCACAGAATAATGTCTTTAAAAAGCACAATTTGGTTCGCTTTAGCAGAAACACATAAAATAATCCCAGAACAGTATATTATTTATACTTCCACACACCATAAACATGTTGTCCATGCTGAGCCTGAAAAGGTCACTGTGTCTTTATTATGCCCAGGACTTCATCTCTAAATCCATCTTCATTAAACACACACAGGACAATGGCCTTCCTCTCACTTTACCGCTTAACCTCACCAGGCACAACAATATTGTAAAAGTGCAAATCTCTCTCCAAAATGGCCCCACAGTTAATAATTAAACCATGACATTTGGGCTAGACACTGAAAAAATCCATACTGTGAAATATAGTAACCTTTTGAAAAACCAGCGAATGGAGGGTGTTCATCTGCAGTTTACTCCAGCTGTTTGAGCCCTCATAATAAAACTGTCAGAAACACAAAGCACCACACAAAAGACAGCCATTGGCTGGTGAGCTGAGACGTGCATGAGGCTAATCAATATGATGCAAATCAAAGCTCTAATATTATAGGAGCTGGATATCTCTAAGGGCAACTAGAAACAGTCATCCCTGACAAATGGTATTCATATGTAGCTTCATGGATTATAATAGTCATTATGAACTGATGATGATGGTGCTACACTAAGGTCACCACAAGCCATCCTCTGTCTTTAGAAATACCCATAGTGCAGTTAGGACTGGTCCAAGAGGTCAAAGATATAAAAAGGGAATAATTGCGCACAGTGATTTACAGATTTACAACAACACTCTATTGGACAAACCAAACACATATAGTGTATAGTGTTGTTTATAATACGTCAAGCTCTATTTTCAGAGCAAATGTAATTTAAGTTGATGATAGCCTTCAGAAAACCATGCAAATGGACTCTCTTTGGAGTCATTAAGGAAATGTAATAAATAGAGCATACATGACAGGAAGTGTGCCAAATACCAAATTCCTCCCAGTTTGGTTAAGCGCTCAGAACCTGTTGACTTTCAGATTTACTGTCCGCACTTGACCTACGTGTACACTGGCTGTGATTTATCAGCTTCACAGGTGAGTTCTGTCGAAACATCCAAGGCTTAAATATACAGCTAAGGGCTCACCTTGTCCTGCGCTGTATCTCACGTCCAGAGGTGATGTTTAGATGAGCTGCTGTGAACACCGAGGCAAAGCAAGCCCAAGGAGAATGAAGTGTGATTTAGTGATTTAGGCTGAAAACTGTTTTTATACTAATATTTTGGGTATATATTTTACATGTGTCAGTAGTCTGTGTAGAGCACATAAATGCAATGTAACAATTTTGATCAGGAAGTGAGTAACATATTTGTTACATTATAATAACCCTATTATCCATAATCACAAAATATATATATATTTTTTAATACATTTATTTGATCAAATTGTACCTATTTGAGCTGACCTGCTAGTGCTGCTGAGTATTTCTGAGCTACAACTACTTTGCAAACATCGCCATGGAAACATGCTTCCGGTTTGACTCGTGCCTCTGTAGATTTAATGTAACTATAATGTTTGCTCAAAACATAGAAAAGTTATATCCTGTTGAAAGCAGGGATAAATAAGGATCTCTATTTCTCCAATGTTAAATACATGCATGAATGTGTTCTTGACTTTGGCATGGGTTTCTTGCCAGATGAGGTGAATATATAAGACAGTGAAAGTCCATGGAGACTATGGTAGGAGCGAGTGTGGGACTTAGATTCCAGGATCAAGGGAGAGGCTGCTGAGGTTAGAGCTGGCTTAGGTGAGACCTTAAGGTCATCATTCCTTTGACTAATGCCCCTGGCATCACCTCGCTCCCTGACTTCAAACAGCCTGACTACATTCCGAGAACATGTACCAATAAGCACTAATAATGCAGAAAAATGAAAAACAAAACAGATGGGTTCCAATAGTACTGAGATTATAGTGCCATATCCAGGGCTCTGTGCACAGCTCTGGGCACTGAGAGGTGAATCCTGCTCTACACTTTTCCCAGAGAGGTAAAAGGAAAATTTCTATTTCCTATGACACAGGACAAAAAGATGAAAACATTGTAATAGAATTTTGTGGATGCAACATATATGCTTCTTTTATATTATAATCTATAAAAGCTTTAGCTAGCGGACCACAATGCCATGAGCGGGACACAGACCACTGTTTGGGCAGCGGATTAACTCAACAAACTCAATACACTACTGTTGCCCTATTCCCTGACCACAACCACGGCCCAGTCAGTCATTGCATCAAGAACCAGCCAGCTCTCTAGGCGCAAAGACTATGTGTCAGAGGCTGGTTAAAAGTTCTCCATAACAATTAACCACACGCTATGGAAGTTGCCCAACACTAACACCCAAAATCCTCCCCCAAGAGCTCCCATTTACGCACCATGAACCCCTGGGAACTTAAGAAGAAACTAGCTTCTATA
This sequence comes from Philypnodon macrostomus, assembly GCA_036025475.1. Taxonomy (NCBI): domain Eukaryota; kingdom Metazoa; phylum Chordata; class Actinopteri; order Gobiiformes; family Eleotridae; genus Philypnodon; species Philypnodon macrostomus. The sequence continues at coordinate 14,019 of JAVQKC010209715.1, read as the reverse complement.
AAGCCACAAGAGTGCCTTTGGTCTGACAAGCCAATAATTAATGGACTTGGTTAGCTTATGCAATGTTCATAAATTAATATTGGGAAAATTGATGAGCATAAAATGAAGATAATTTCCAAATGTTTGAAGTGATGCTGGGTGTCTCATTGCTAATCTCCTGCAGAGCCATGGGGCCACTGGTGGGAACGTTACTTTAAATTAGCCCAGAAAACAAATAAAAAGGGGATATGTTTTTCAAGGGACAGCTAGAGTTGCTAACAGTTGGGAGAGAACACATATCACAAGCCTCCAATTGTGTCTCAGGTGGAGAATTTCAGGATTTTGGTTATATAATGAAAATATTGTCACTAGACTCATTTCCTATGTGGTGCCAGAGCAGCAGAAGAGTAAATGTGTGAACAGTTCACTGAGGGCCACCACTTGACTTGCCCTGGGTTAGACCGAGTGTGTGTCTACAGGTCAGGTTTCAGCGGGACTGTTTTTATATCCAGGCCACACTTACCTCAACCTCTCAGGGTCCTCTTAGGCTCGTTCACATACTAATGCCACTGAACAGGCATACTCACTGTAGGTTGAACCGAGTCTAGAAATGGCGGCCTTGATGTATAGAGAAAGTGCATTAGGGAAAATGTTTTGGTCAAATTGTTGTGGCTAAAAACACTTACTGACAATTTTATTAGGACCCAGTAGCATACGGGTGTGACCAGAGCAAGTTTTCATAGTCCTGTTTCACGGTTTAGTCATGGTTTAGTCATGGTTTAGTCATGGTTTAGTCATGGTGAAGTACTGGTTTGGTCCTTGTTTAGTTCTTGGTTAGGCACGTTTTGGACCGTATTTATATCATCCCCAGTGTAGAGCTTATTTAGACGTTGACTATTGCTGGTTTAGTCATGTTTTAGTTCTGGTTTATTTAGACCTTGTTTAGTCCCGGGAGAGAGCTAGATAAGCCTTAGTTTATTCCTGCTATGTTCCACTTTTCACGTTATCTGTTTAACACGTTTTCTGTTTGTATGGTATACCATTTTGGGATTACATATCGAGTTTGGTAGTTATCCGGATCACCATCAGGATCCAGGATTTTTTTGATAATGGCATCTGTTAGCAACTTTACTCAAAAAGAACTGCACTGATTTGAACAGGATGAAATGAGCTGACTTGGCGGAGGTCTGTCCGCTCCGGGTGCTTTCTAGTTATACCCGGTTTAGTTCAAGTTTAGACCTGCCTTAGTACTGTTTATGGGCCCCTACACCTCCTTGGCCCCGGTTCAGTTGAATTGGTTGCAGTCCTTGGTGCTACGCCCAAATTGCTCATCACATCTCATCAAGTCAGTTGATGTAGCCATGCACATGTTTTGCAAGACAAAACGGCTGAATTTTAAACCAGGCATGGCTAGTTGGCATTAGAGAAGACCACACTGGGTGCCTTTTTCTTACGAACAAGGTCAAGTGTAAATATAATGGCAAAAGATTATATTGTGTGGGCTAGATGTGGCGATATATATGATTCAACTGGCCTCATGCAGCTCCTATTTTAGAGGTGACCTAATGTACTATATGCAATATAAAATCAAAAACTGTCCATAGAAAAAAAGGTAGGACAAAATGTCTATTAATTCTGCAGTGAGGTTTTGTAAATCCCAACCAGCAAACAATGTGTTTTGCAAATTAATCATTTAAGTATTAAATATATACATTTACCCTCCCGTGGACCCACCACCCACGGGAGGTACCATAAAGGGCTGGTGCAATGTGGATCGGGCGGTGGTCGAAGGTAGGAGTTCCAGACTGCTGCATCCGCGACCTGGTTTTGGACAAGCGGAAGAAAATGGATGGATAGATGGTATATACATTTAATGATTTACTATTTTTCATAGGGCAGTAAAAACAAAAGCATAACATTGCAGATTGAATAGGCTTTTTTTGTTAAAGTATACACTGTATCAAATTGTTTGTCATGTTAATGTTTATGGATACGTTTTATGCAGCAGAATGTGTGGTTTTTGAGGCTTCGGTGGCACAGCTCCAGCACAATGCCTGCAGCAGGACCCAGTATCATCCTACACAAACACCTCTGTGTGGCCTCACCTGGCACTCACTATAAAGGCACAGGTTCATAATAATAATAATAATGCACTGGTTTTATATAGCGCTTTTCTCAACGCTCAAAGACGCTTTACACAATGTTTGTACTGTCTGTCCCGTGCAAACACTGTGTATGAGAGCTCAGTCCATGTTTACTGTAAATAGGAGCCTATGTCAATCCATATATGTATTGGAAACCTGATACCGACCGGCTCATTGTTACCAGTTTTAGCCAGACACATTGCTTACAGACAAGCAAGACAGCAAGACTAGTCTGGCATTAAGACGCAAAACATCAAACATTGTCAGTTGGGTTGCATTTGTAGGTAAATCATTTGCATTTTGAAAGAGCTCAGACAATCTAACCCTGAGATGACGTCACTACATGTTTCTTCTCGGGTGCTGGCGTGACAAGTGAAGATAAATGGAGGCGTAACCTTGCCAACAAGTCCAACACCTGGCTGTCAGATTGAAGAGTAGATAGCTGACACATAACCATATCGGTCTATATTTTTTCTACATTCGAGCCCACGTCGATGCCCATCATATAAAATCACTCATTTGACATTTTATTGGAGCTTTGGCATTAAAGTTTAAAGCTAGCATTGTATTAGGACTCAAATATATTTCACTGTTTATGTTTCCTTGACAGTATTTAGAAGTTGCCGGTCTACATTGAAGGCTTGTCAAAAATATGACAGAGCACCCAGATGGTACATCCAAGCAGCCGCTCAACAGGCCTGAGGTTATAGGTGGGGTTGCTCTGTAGTCAGGCAGCTATATTGGTATGTCACGTGAACTCTTCTTCGCCCTCGTCCTCACATGTACTCTCTTCTGACTCAAAGTCCTCATACTCTCACAGAGATGTCAGAGGCATCGCAATGACTGTTGTATAATACATATAACATGACCTAATGTCAAATGGTTAAAATATTTGTCTCGTTTTGGTAAGAAACAATAGGAGGGGGTTACCAGAAGAAATCACCCAAAACCTAGTGACTGGATGTTAATAAGACAAATGAAGAAGTACAGTATAAAATAGATAATCTTAGGTAAACATTAAGATCCAACCATAGCCACAAAATGAGAAATAAGTAAAACATATATAATGTTATCAGGAGAAAGATGTTTATTTTTGTCTAACCAGTCAACTTTGGTCAATTAGCAACGTTTACATTGTGAGAATGCACATGACAATGACAACAAAAGTGTTTATGGTTTGTACGAAATAAATAGCATTGCTAATTTACAGCTTGGCTGAAGAGAAAACAAACAAAAGGATTAATCTTCATATTAAAAAGGCATACAAATGAGTTCTGATACTCAAGTGTTCACTAACTGCTCAACAAAGACAAAATGCTCTCCTTTAAATAAAGCTTTTCAGTTTAATATGTACCTTCAAGAGCATGTTATACTTAAATAAATAGAATGTTTCCATTTGAACATGCACACATCCAATTTGCTTGGGAGAATTATTTACATTTCACTGATCCTACGTAACCACCAAATTCTGTACCTTTTTTTTTTCCTCATAACAGTTTGTTCTCTCAACAAACTTTCATACTTACACAAATGTACACTCACTCTTGCAGACATGCTGCACCTAGTAACTATACACACAATAATATCTAAACCTACTGAACGTGATCATAATGCTAACTGTGAACATGGAGATCCATGTAGCTTAAACTGTTCAGACACAACATCGTAACCAGGGGCTTACAAAAGGTAGTTTACAATTGATCATGCACTGTATAATGGTCTTGGTTATTTGGCTTGAGTGTGTAATCAGTGGCTTCTGCTTATCATTTACTGTAAGTGAGCAGTGTGTTTACAGTATATGTCCCGGAACAGAAGCAAACCACCAAATATTTTAAACAATACTTAAGTCTTCATCCCCAGAATAGTCACTCTTGAGTGGTTTGTGTCTTGTAAGCTTCCACTTCACCAGGAGCTAGGTACGGCAACAGGCTTTTGTTAACGTCCATGTTGTCCATCACAAATTTAGGTTGAGATAGGCAGTTTTTCGATGCTGGTGTACTTGTGCTCAACTCTTTCATGAAGCAAAGTAGGAGTTCTGCATGGAATAGAGGCGATCAATGGGGTTTCCCACGCGGGCCTGCAGGGAGCTGACTTCTGACGACGCCATAAAGCAGTCACTGAGGCTGGTTAAGGAAGTGTCACTGTCTATGTCGTGGAAGGCCGAGTCATTACCTGTGGAAAATGGGGACAGGGGTCACTATTTGACAAGAACTCTAACAACTGTGCATTAGTGATGTGCACGTCGACCCACGGTCAGCCCGGGTGGGTCGAATGAGCTGAAGAGAAGACATTATCGGGTTCGGGTTGGTCGGGTTAAAAAGTGCCCTCATGTGCATTACTCATAAAATGTACTATTTTGTTTGTTTGGTTATCTATCACAGCACAATACTCAATGATTCGAACGAACCTGAAGCCACCATACCGCTGTCATGTCAAGGGGGGGCGTATCTCAGGAAGACAGCGTAAAGATTCAGCAGCTTGTTTTACAGCTAAAACCTTGGCTAAAACGGATGAATACTTATAATAATATAATAATAATAATATCAGGCTGAGGAGGTTTTTAAAGATACTGGTACTGAGACTGAGTTTATTCTGAATCATGGTCGCTAAAGTAGAACCAAACAGAATTGGTCAGGCCTGTACACCGACCTTAATCAAGTCATTAATAACACAGTTTTAACATGAAGCTAATAAAAACATCATTGGTCAGTTGTTTTACGTGCAAGGCAATAGTTTTAAAGTGTCGGGTTGGGTCGAGTTAGCCAATCAAAGGCCAGTTTTCGGGTCAGATGGGTCGGGTTGGATTTTAAAACAGTTCAGGTGCATTGGGTCATGAAAAAGCCGACCCCAGTATCACTACTGTGTTTGGTAAACTCCACAAGAAAAACAAGGCAATTTAGAACTACAAATTAATAGTGGTTTTGGGAAATTCTAATTGCTAATAGTCACCGTGTGAAATTGCTGCAGCGTGTCATCACAATAGTGAGAGATGTTTTGTTGGATATCATCAAAGCACACTTTTTGCTGCCCTCGATGGGACAATTGCGGTCTATGAGGGAGCATGTAAACAAGGGGCATCCTCCTCAAAGATCTGGTTAATAGCAACTGTTTACGCCTTTCATAAAACCTCAACATGTTATTTCTCTGGAGGGAATAGTTAACTTTATTACACTCTGGATCTTAATGATAGTGTTGCACAAAATGGGGACAGTGTTTGGAGACATATCTTTTAATGCCTTGCCAATATTGTTCTTTTCCCCAAACTAAAGTAGAGTGATGAGACTGGGGATTTGGGTTCTTACAACCAACAAGAACTAAATGGTAGCAAATTATAAGGAAGTTATGAACTTGAAGCAATGGTCCCAGTGGGGTCTGTGAAGGACAGCACTCATGTTATTCCCGTTACATCCAGTGGAACAACATTTGATCAACTGATTTTGATCTTTTTCCCTGTTACTGCTTTATTTTTTTGTTTTAAAATCCAGAAGGCTGGTGTGTGTCATGGATTAGCTCACACTTGATTTCATGTGGTCAGAATTCGCCACATGTTTCAACCACTACTGGAAAACAGTAACAGAGGCTTACATACAGAGGCAGTAAATTAGAAATACATCAAACTGTTTTCAAAATCAACTTGAAATCCTTCAGAAAGCCATCAGCAACTTGTGTTATCTCATGTGGGAGGAGAAGCTGCTTGTATGTCTCTTCGAGCCGCTGTGGCCAGAACACATGTCCTGCATTGGGGAGCCATGAGGTTGATCAAGGGACAGGCATGTGCGTGTTCTTACAGCAGGAGTGAAGTGGGGGGGCGGGAGTCACTGGATGCTCACCATATGGGTTCATGTGGTCCCCGGGCATCTGTGGGGGGGTCAGCCCCTGTTGGAACGGGTCCGTGCTGTAGCTGTTCTGATCCATGACTACGAGCTGCTGCTGGGGAGGAGCGAGCGGCGTGAAGGAGTTCATCATGCCCTCCATTCGGTTAGACATCACCTCTGCAAAACAATGAAAACAAGTGTTTCATCTACCATCTCTCAGTCAGAACGTGTGCTCCCCAAGGCCTTTAATCACAGACAATGGTGAAGAAATCATTTTACATATTTAATTTTTTAGGTAAGAATCTGATATAACATTATGGCTAGGCAATTAATTGAAATACACAAAGAATGTTGAATTCACATGTTACCTTTTATTTTATTTTTCAATTTTTATATTCATTACATTATACATTAAGGCACACTTGCATAGTGTAAGCAATTATTTCCATTATTAAATTTCATTCATCAGTAAAAAACAACTCTTTCTTGACTAGAGGGAGTGATGAAGACAGCCGTCAAAGTTTGGGAACACATGGTTTTTGTGGCTTCATCACAGTGGCTTGATACACTGATGTCATTACTTGTATGGTTAAAAAACACAAACTAACTGACAGCAGACAGTTTTATAGTCTGCTGCTTACACTCCTAAAGTACACTGACACACAAAGAGCTTGAGGGATGCCATCTGCAAAGTGGAATTCATCATAGCCTACATACTGTATACGCAGGTAAAGGAGATATAAAGGAGATATAAAGGAGATCTAAATGAGATATAAAGGAGATACAGACCTTGGCCAAGTCTCTGAGAGTTTTGTTGTTCTTGTTGTTGCTGCTGTCTTCTTGCCAACTTCTTCATCTGAAACAAAGGAGTCAAAGACGTGAGGAACTCCCCAAACTAACATGCACCCTTTAATTTAAAAAGGATGTTCACCCTCAAATGAACTGCATTAAACCAACCTGGAGTGCACTTCACTGTCAAGAATCAAAGCTTTTCTCAGATAATAATCAGCAGAAGAGGAGGGTGTAGATGTTTAATGCAAGAGTGAGTGAGTTTGCAACTCCTTCAGTGTTTTTTTTCATTTGTGAGTGGAATGCAGTGATAGGTTTAACACACACAGTTGTGGTGATTTATAATTGACCCTCTGTAAATCCATGATGGAAGAAATCTGTTGTGCTCCCCAGCAGACCTTCTTGCGTAAAAAGCTTGACATCTCACCTTAGCTCTCTGGTTCTGAAACCAGACCTGGACCACTCGAACGCTCAGTCCAGTCTCTGCAGCCAGTGTCTCTCGGACCTGAACACAAAAGAAATTTAACAAACCTAACCAAGGCTTAACAGAACAACACATGTACTTTAACTTTTCAGTGAATATGGGAAGCTTCAAATCCTTGGACTGGTTCAGCGCTTGTGTCAAGGGTCGAATGTATAGAAACCACACATTCACTGTAGTCAGTTAACACAGACCAGAATAAAAATCATATATTGCTCCCCACTTCAAAGATCAGCTTTGACATAAAGGAGTGTTTTTTATTTGACTTTAATGTCTATGTGCCCATTAATGTGTATCCATGCAACGTATAAAAAAACATTATATTTTTATCCTATTTGTAAATGTACACACCTTTCTGCAGGGTTTTGAAGACACCTCAAATGAAGCCTTGAAAGCACGCCTCTGCTGAGTGGTCAGGATGGTCCTTGGTCTTTTGGGCCTCCTAGGATCCTTCCCATCATCCCCCTTGCCCTGACCTCCAATGCCCTTCTCTGGTTTGATGTCCAGCTCCTCATCATCACTTTTTTCTGCAGGAAGAGGAATATGAATATACTTAGTGGCAGTCCTCTGATAAATCTGTTTTTTCTTCCCCCTCGCTCAGAGAGATTCACACACACCAGAACATAATCAAAGGAGAGACATGTGTTTTTGATACTTTGTTATCAATTTATTACAATAGGAGCGGGCTGCACCAACCATTAGACCTACACAAGTCTCTCTTTGAGAGCGCCATGAAATATGCACATTTGTCACTGAACTCCAAACGGCGTCACATGTAATTTATGGCTCTCAGCTTTGTCTGATTTACACTAAATCAATCTTTGATAAGAACTACTGCAGTGCAGTATGAAAAGGCAGCACAAATACACGGGAAAAAGCCATTTTCCTATTCAGATGGTAAAGCATGACTATGTTACATTTTTAATAGTTGTTTAAAAGTTAATTTTGGAAGTTAAAACCACATAGTCTTAATGTTATACTTTTATTGGATGTGTATGGCGTTTACTGTACATTGTATAGATGTTTTAAAAAAGTTGTTTATACCAGACATGTGTAATTTTACCCAAATGCCTACCGAACGCACACTTTTAAGGTTATGGCCACTTTGTTTTATGGCACTTTTTGTTTAATATAAATCCTATAAACCAGTATTTTTATTGCAGAGGGTGAACTGTGTTTATTTAGGATTAGGAGTGAAATAAACATCAGACTGACAGCACATAAAATAAAGTGAACAAACAACTGTATTACTCATGTACACTCTGCAGGGAACAAGTGTCCTCAAACGAGAAGCAGCAGTGTCTAATCACTTTGTGGCTGAGAGTCACACATTATGTGTCTCCTGTCATCTGGTTCTGGTATGTTTTTATTTTATCTTATTTCATCTGTCCCGCGACACACTGTGAGGAGTCATTTGTAAAATTGTAGAATTAAGTTATACTGACTAAATGCGGTGAGTTAAAGTATAAAAAACTGCAGTAAAACAATCTTTGAGTGTAACATCTTCAAACGGTATGGCAGAAATGGAAGAAAAGTTATACTTTATTAATCCTTGCATTTGACCCATCCCACAAGCAAGGATCTTGGTCAGAATGTACCTAGCGGGAGGATTAGCCTATTGTGCATGTTTTAGGTTGTTTTAGGTTGATGGGGGGAAACTGGAGTACCCGGAGGAAACCCACCCAGACACGGGGGAAACATGCAAACTCCACACAGAAAGGCCCTGTGCCTGGTCAGGGACTCGAACCCGGGACCTTCTTGCTGTGAGGCAACAGTGCTAACTGCAATTTTTTACACTTTAACTCACCACATTTGGTCAGCATAGGTAAGAAGAGTGAGTTGTAGTCAAAACTTTGCAATGTGAAAACAAATTATAGAATAAAGTTAGAATAACTTTCTGACTATGACTTTTTATAGTGTAAGGTCATTGTGTCTTTAGAGCAAGCAACACAAAGATCTGCCATAGACTGGTCGACTCGACCAAACGAGTCAGAGCAAATATTTTCACAAGTTGACAAAAGTTGACACAGGCACAGATGTATTTGACAAATTCCCTGCTTTTGTGCATGTTTAAATGTGAGCCAGATGGTTGTGAACGGTGAAGCTTGGCAAGGTGCCTCTGTGTGTGTGTGTGTGTGTGTGAACGCTAGAGCTGATAAGACTGGAGCGCAGACCCCAAACCCCACCGTCACTCACCATCATATACTCATTTAATTCTTTCCAGCACTGGGTCCTGCCCACGCATGGACACACATGAATACAGAGGGCTGAGCTTGGTTTAGTTTCCAGTTCCTACTGTATCAGGAACTAAACCACTCTGATATAGAAAAAGCTATTTGAAATGTATTTCATTTTCATTAGTTTTTTTCATCTTCTTCTGTTTTCCCATAACGTGTTATGTGGGTTACTGGAGCCTGTTCCAGCAACTACAATTATTTACACATTTTAATAATAAATTGATGCATTTTTTCATGTTTAGAATGCAGCCTTTAGCTTTTGACCAATGTGATCAAATATGCCCTCTGACACCCCTGGGTTAGGTCCATCATGGAGGACTTCACTGTTGGCTGTTACCGCGATGGAACAGCGTGCCCAGAATACAACAGCAGGGTGTGATGTGATGATAGCACCCTGGTGTGTGCTTCTCACTGCGGTGCAAGAGGACGCTCACCTGAGTCTGAGTCATCCGGGCTCACGGAGCTCAATAAGTCCTTCTCTCTCTCGTAGTCGATCTTACAGAGCAGCTGACCCTCCTTTAAGACAAACTCATCGCCCTTGCGCAACTGACGGTCGCACACGCAGCAACAGAAGCAGTTCAGATGATACACACACTCCAGGGCACGCATCACAAACTCTGTCGGGGCAATCTTCTCCATGCACCCGCTGCACTTGGTGGCGAACAATCTGTTGAGCACAGAACAAAAAGCAAACATAGTTACAGCTAAATAAAATGCATACAACAATATACACATTTCAATTTTCTGCAAAGGTTTTAGATATGAATATAATCTGTATACTGTAAATAGATTATGTATTTGTGAGTTTATGCAAAGTGGGATCTACATCCAGTCAAATGGCCACACTCAAAGATAGTAACTAACTAGAAGCCAAAAACAATCAAAAATTAAAATTTGTGATATAACACAAATTAAGACTAATGTAAATTTTTCTGAAAATACAAAAAAGGTCAAAATATTGCAGTAATTAAGTGAGGTCTTATTCTGATTCCAGTGGGCTGGCGTGTCCAGTGGGCAGCCAAGGTGGTGACTGCTCCTTTGGCAGCAGCTCATCTGTTAAAATGTGTTGGGTGGGGCCATGCCTGTGTCACCCCAGTATAAACTCACTCCCCCTCAATAATGTTTTTAAAGGAGGACACTAAACACGGTTGCCCTGTTCTATTCACATATTACTATATTATGCATCCAATGATAACTGAAAGAGTGATGCATTGCCAACCACCGGGCTGCCCTCTGGTCTGTTCATATCTCATCTCCCTGTATAATATGACTTCACCATGTCTTGCCTTCATCACCATATCCACGAGAACACCTCTATCTTCTTTTATATCCTTTCTCCAAGTTGTTTGCATTGTTTTATTGGTGACTGAGAGGCATTTAATTTGCTCCGTGTTGTTCTGAAGATGGCACATTAAACGGAGGAAGGAAAATGCGAGGAGTGTGGTTGATCTTGTCCGGCTGTATAAAGCTGGATTTATTAGAAGCCTCTTTGTTTGCCCTGGTCTGTAAGACAGCTGGCAGCCGCCTATCTATTTGTGGTTGAACATCTATTTCATTGTCCATTGAGGCAGGGAGAGGAGCAATTGACATCATCTACTGGTCGGAGGCAGGGATGAGCGATAGTGATGAATATAATGTGTAAATATGAGAGGATGGAAACCAATGGGTGCTTTTGTTATGCTAATGCTGTTATAGGTGCTGATAGAGGGATACGCCATGAGCAGCTGTATGCACATTGAAAAGGGCCATTGTGTGTTTTTGTCATCTATATAGTTCTGTGAATTTATAATCTAAACCACTGACCAACAAAGCAAAATATTTGTTAATTACATCACAGAGACTGAATGGCGTTTTACAGGTAAATATAAAACATGTCTAAAATGAAAAACTTCAAGTATCAACAGCAGCAGTGAAACAATAGAGATCCTCTTTGGCACTTGCGGGATTCATAAAATCCTTTAATCTTCCATTTATTGCAATAAATTAAGCAGATTATTATTAAACAAGGGAAAATCCTCAAGGATAATCCCAGAAAAAAGAACATTTGGCACGATTCTCAAAACATAACCTTTTCGGTGATCTGCCAAACTGGCTCTGTCTTCCAAATAAACTACATTTTATAGTCACTTAATATAGATATAAGAAGATATAAGCTAGCACAAAGTGGAAGTGTAATGATAAACCTTCGCTTCTGCTTTTTTTTTTTTATCAGGATTAGCGTTTTACATGCAGGGATCAGTGCTGAGAGGTGATGAAACTGTCAAGACAAGTTCCCAGCTCTGAGTCTAATGTTTAGCTAATGATCGCCGGCTCAGTCTCGGAAAGAGGCGGAAAAAAGTGGCGGAAATGACTTGTTAGCTTGATTTTGATACGTCCAGGCTCGGGCATTCACCGACAACATCCCGCTAAAATCTTCTCATCGAGATGAAAACATTCTCATTCAAGCCCCTCTTTCCTTTCTTCTCTTTCTTCTCTCTGGGTCTAATCTTGTAAGCCATTATTTTTCTATTTCCCCTCTCTGTCACTTTGCATTATTTTTGCTGCTGTAATTCCTATTCGTCCCTTCTGGAATCTTCCTGTCCTGCCTTTGTCCCGCGGCCTAATCCGGACTTTCTGCCTGTTTTGAGTCGCCGGTCCCCATTCTCAGCGGGGCTCAGATGGAAAAGCCATGCATGACGCCTCTTCTATGGCAACCACACCTCCACAGGAAGGCAACGGCGACTTTTCGGATGGCCAGAGAGGGCCTTTGAGATGCTGGCAGCAGAAGTAAATCCTTCTACTGAGGAACAAGGAGAATTAGCAGGGAGCAGTGGACTAGGGATTTAACCCTATACCCTGGTCCTTTGAAAGGCACAGTCAGTCCTACTCCCGCAGCTAGCCACAATCAAACAGGAGGAGGAGTGGGGACAGAGAACTGGCCTGAATGACACAAGCAGTGGATTGTGGAGAAGGCTAATCCTACTTTAATACCTTTCCAAGTTCAGCTGCTAAAGAATGCTCTCTAAAACAACACCACTGTGTGAGCAGTAGAGGCTGACCAGGAGGGAGGCTCGCCATTCAACCTCTCGACATTACCTGATTAGTGGTTAGAGGAGTGGGCCGCTGGGCCACAAGGGGCGAAAAGGGTAAATGGTCACCTTATTCTGCACACGGTTAAATTAACATTACCAAGCAAATATTCTAAAAAACAAATTGCCCTAAAAATGAGGTAGAAGAGGTCGGTACAGTAGCCAATAATGTTACTCAAGTAAAAGTAAAAAGTACTCATTCACATAATTACTGGAGTAAGAGTAGAAAAGTACTGGTGAAAAAACTACTCAAGTCCTGAGTAACTGTTTGAGCATAATGTCAGATTATCTGTTTAATTTTGTGGTAATCATACCAAAAAAATAAAAAAAAGATAATAAACAGATTTTGATATTTTCAAAAGATAAACTAAAAACGTAAATAATATTTTCAAAAATTAAGGCACAAGGAACAGAATTTCCACATCATCATATTTTTCACGTAAAGCTGTTCTTACATGACACACAGAGGTGGGTAAAAGTACTCTTACTCTTTCTAGATTTACAAGATTTACAAGAGTACAGTTACTTCAAAATATTATTACTCAAGTAAAACTAAAAAGTATTGTGCAGTAAAGCGACTATGGAGTTTTTTGTAATTAATCTATTACTAGCAAGAGTATTTTTGTGTCATGTGTCAAAAATGGGTGGTTTATTAGTGTGTTTAGACACTTAAGGACCATATAGTTCCTTAAAAATGCTCAGTCAGTTCAGAAAAAAGATTACTTGGTAACATTAAAGTTACTTTTCCTAGATTTTAACTCATCAAATTTGACAGTGGTAATGACTTTACTAATAGATGCTCTCGATAACAAGGAACAGGAATCCACACAGCACAGAACTACAAGGAAACAGGAATCCACACAGCACAGAGCTACAAGGAAACAGGAATCCACACAGCACAGAGCTACAAGGAAACAGGAATCCACATAGCATAGAGCTACAAGGAAACAGGAATCCACATAGCATAGAGCTACAAAGAACAGCTGCTCCAAAGCCTGACTTTAAAGTTGTTATGGTGATCATTTGCCATGTCTGCTTCTACTTGATCCTGTATGACCCGCATTGCTAAAATCCACTTTTCTGGACACTCAGATGCCTTGGTAACGTGACTCCCACTGGCGCAGAGCTAGCACAACACAATAAGGACCACCAGTGAAAAAGCCACATCCCATGTCCTCCCACACCTGAGCGCATAGACTCACCGATGGGACCCTACTGTGTGGATCAATGGCTGCATCTAATACAGAGGCCAGTCAATATTTACCCAGGCCTCCCCATGACCGGACACAGAGATGGGAGAAAAAAGCCCTGTTTCAGCACATTGCCCTTAAGGAATCATTATGTCTGTCTTTTTAATCCTGTGTCCACATACCAGTAATCCCTTGTCTATTCTTTTAAACGTCAGACACAAATCTTCACACTCTCAGTGACAGATAAGCACAAAACTACAGATCCTGCTACAGCGTCTTTAAATATATATATATATATATATATATATATATATAT
>JAVQKC010209698.1:0-11126 GCA_036025475.1 Philypnodon macrostomus | reverse complement strand
CACCTGAAATGGTGTTCCCTTCACAGGTGTGCCCTGTCAGGGTTAATAAGTGTCATGAAAATAAAGAAAACTCATTGAATGAATGAGGTGTGTCCAAACTTTTGGTCTGTACTGTATGTGTTTAAAGATACTTCTCAACTCAACTTTATCTTTCTTTTACCCAAAATGCCTCAGTGAATCAATTTCTAATAGCAGTGTTCTCACTCCTGTCTTATGTGTTCCTTCTGGTGCTATATTGTAAAACAACTAATCAATACTGTTCTCAGTAAAAGTGTCAGACATAATCAATGCACTTTTCTAATGCATTCTTAATGGAGTCCGTTTCCCTCTGGGATCTGCAGAACTGTTGAACTGCCAAAATAGACCGTGCTCACACAAAAATCACCTTCACTCAAAGGTTATGGGGCTGGTTAAGCGGTGTTTATACTGGCGCGGTGTTTATACTGGCTAGGTGTGTATGCGATTGACACTGTTTGTAACATTAAGCTGATGCTGCTCCCTTGTGGCAGTATACCATTAATATGACTGTAAATAGGCAGAGATGTATACTATATACACATACACACACAAACATATATATACACTTATTTTGACATCCTGGTTTGTTTGAGTGAATATTTATGTCATGTAATTACCGGTACTTTCTCATTTTCCAGTATGGAGGGGTCTATTGTCCGTCTACCTGAGGTCATCGCCCTGAAGAAGCGTTACAAGGCCTATCTGTACCTGGACGAGGCCCACAGCATCGGAGCCCTGGGGCCCAATGGCAGAGGCGTGGTGGATTACTTTGGCCTGGACCCTAAAGACGTAGACATCATGATGGGAACATTCACAAAAAGTTTTGGGGCAGCTGGAGGATACATTGGAGGCAAAAAGGTTTGTGAAGTATGATAAAAGGCTGAAGATTAAGCTGGGCAGTTGTATTTTACCTGCCCATTATGAATGAGGTGACCTACTTCAATACAGGTACTTCAATACTTCTGAATGAAAATAATATCAATAATAATAAAAGAAATAATAAAATGACCTTAACAGTTAACAGTTACTACTGGCACATTATTCCAGAAGGCCTCATAAAAATACCCCAGTTCCTAGGCATTGCAATTCTATTTTAGTATAAAACATGCTTTAATGCAATAGACTTTATTGTATTCCCTCACAGGAGCTGATCGACTACTTGAGGAAACATTCTCACAGTGCCCTGTACGCTACCTCAATGTCTCCGCCTGTGGCCCAGCAGATCATCACCTCTATGAAGATCATCATGGGAGAAGATGGGACCAGTCTAGGTATGTACTGGACTCACAACCACCCCAGATGAAACGCATTTCTGCTTTTATTGGCCATCGATAATAGTATAAGGCTAGTGCATGAAGTTCTATAACACCACCACAAGATGGTGCTATGATCCTTTGCTTTATACAGGATCTATTCTGGGTCCACTGCCAATTCTTATGTCAGTAATCTTTTTGAACCAGGCTTCAACTCTCTCTCTCTTGTACTTTGCCTTTCTCTTTAGCGTTTGTTTACTTTGGCCATTACTACTGCAGCGATAAAAAAGCAATATCAAGGCAGTACTGGGAATTATTAACCAGTAAATCTCTAGACTACGCACGTGAAACCTTTATTGACATACAAGCCAGAAACCTTTCAGCCCACAGAGTTCAATAGCATTTGATGTAGCATGGCCATACACAAAAAAGGACTAAACAAGGACTAAATGACACAGTCTCCCTTGGCTTACAGTGATGTTGACTGATTTGCCACACCCCCAGTTGCCCTAATGTCTCTTTATGAACCTCAGCATTTCTAAAACATTGTCTATTGCCCTGTTGTCAATTTCTGCAGAATTAAAAAGTGTCAGGGTTTACTAAATCAATTGTATGCCAAAAGTCACCCATTCCACCCACTAACATTTTATGGGGCCTGATTGATGCCCTTAAAACACAGATGTGAGATTAGATTAACTCTCCTTCTCGTCATTCGGTGCAAAAATAAACATTCAAGCCTGGTTCAAAGGCACCCAGCGGCCTTCTGAGTTTCTGCAATGTCATCAACTTCCATCTCAAGAGCAGACGGGCTGACCTCTCAACACTCGTCAGTCGCTTTGACAAGTGTTTTTCAGCGAACAATAGCAGTCTGATTGGTTGCAGGCCCGTCACTGTTTGAAATGCAAGGGCTTTGAAGATGGAGAATGCTGAGGCAAAGACAAAGGGACAGCCTTTCTGGCATTGGCTTATGTCAAAATGGACACTGGCTGTTTGAAGCCTGTACCGTCGCACTTTCTTCGCTGTAGCGCTAAATGCTAATCAAATTGGCTATTTTGTCCATAGCTATTCATTAATAAACTTCAACTTAAAAATAATAATACAACAAAGTCTGTTTACTAAGTGTTTACTTACAAAGAAGAGCTGTACATTCCTTTGCTGTATAGAAAAGGAAGTTCAATTATGTGATATTGACAAATGTAATATCCGCAATAATGTATCAGAAGAAAGTAAATTTACTCTTCATATATACAATGTGTCAAATCAAAAAGTGTTCAATCATATATGTTATCATGACTAACTTAAGCAAACTAGTGAAAAGTCTAAATGATCACTGTACACTCTATTATTAAATGCACCTTAACATTGCAATATTCCTCATAGTTCTCTTATGTCATATTTTTCTTAGAATGCACAGCTCTTGTCTGACTAAATCCCAGAGCCTTTGAAGTTGTATTGTTTCCAGTCAGATAGAGGCATGTTGCTGTTGGCCTGCAGTGCCATATGATGTCTGTTTGCTTTAGATGCTATCTCTTGAGTACATCCAAGTGTAGTGAGCATCAGTCCGGCATGTGACGATTGATGCCTGTTTATTTTGGCATTTTGACCTTCAAGAACTAACCTAAATAATCAACTTCAAAGGCCAGGGCTGTCACTTGGATTGTTAAATTGGAAACATAAAGGAGTTTTATATGGCCTTACTCTTTCTGGCTGAACCAAGTACTTATTCAGCTGCGTTGGAAACTCCATTCAACAGATATGTCACAGGATTAACAAGCGCCATCTCATCACTCTTAGCATGCCCGTTGATTCATTGATCGACTTAGATGTTTCCTCTTTAAGGCTCGATTCACTTTGGTGCTGATATGTTTAATAGCAGACTCCTGAACTCAAATTTTGAATAGATGGCTGCTTTGTTAAATACTTGCAAACAATCATTCATTTATGAATGAATACACTTGCCTCAGGACTTCCTTTATCAGGGCATGGAACTGGAACAAAGTGTGACTGGACTTTTTTGCTCCTCATGGACGAAACCCTGTCCTTCTCGCTCAACGCTCACTAGCTAATGTTCTCCGTCCACTCACTGACAACACACACAGTGGTTTGTTCACGCAAAACAGCTTATGTTTAAGTTCAAATACAAAAAAGCACTAATGTTAAATTTCAAAACAGACAGTAATGGACAGACTAAAATTGACAGTACTGAACATTTTTACAGTTTAAAATGTCAGCAGACAAACATAGTATTAAAAAATTAGGGCTGAAGACTAAACGAGGACTAAATCAAGAAAATGATTTGATGATTTTAATTTAACTTTTCAAAATATATATAGTATAGTTATATTTGGTCAATGGTCTAGTAGGTCAACTGATGGTGTATTATATTTAGATCTTTGTTATAGATATTTTGCTTTTGCTGTTAAAAATGAGAATTGATTTTACTAGTAACACATCCTAATAATGTCTTCCTATAGGTGCAGACCGTTTGAGGCAGCTATCAGAAAACACCACCTACTTTCGCAAAAGGCTCCGGGAGATGGGCTTCATCATCTATGGCAACGACGACTCGCCTGTGGTCCCCCTGATGCTCTATATGCCCGCTAAAATTGGGTAACACCTTATTCCACAAGTCCTATTCATCATAAATAGCCAATGAATTCAATTTTGCCTAATATTTTCACCTTTGTTTTCCAGTGCATTTGGTCGTGAGATGGTAAATAGAAACATTGGCACAGTTGTGGTGGGTTTCCCGGCAACGCCCATCATTGAATCCAGAGCTCGCTTCTGCGTTTCAGCCGCTCATACCAGAGAAATGCTCGACACGGTGAGTCATCAAATAAGCCTCAACATTGTCCACAACAATCAATGATCAACATTTTCCCAAATATACAAATACTGGAGTTAAAGGGAAAGTCTGGCTTTTTGTAAAAGGAGGTTTATTGGATTTTTAGGGTTAGGGTTAGGTTTAGGGATTAGGGGTTATGGTTAGATTTAGGGGTTAGGGTTAGATTTAGGGATTAGGGGTTAGGGTTAGATTTCGGGGTTAGATTTAGGGATTAGGGGTTAGGGTTAGATTTAGGGATTAGGGGTTAGGGTTAGGGATTAGGGGTTAGGGTTAGGGTATGGATATTACGGATACAGAGGTTAGGGGTTAGGGTTAGATTTAGGAGTTAGGGTTAGATTTAGGGGTTAGGATTAGGGGTTAGGGTTAGATTTAGGAGTTAGGGTTAGATTTATGGGTTAGGGTTTAGAGTTAGGGGTTAGGGTTAGGGTTTAGAGTTAAAGGTTAGGGGTTAGGGTACGGATATTACGGATGTAGGGGTTAGGGTTACGGTTAGGGTTTAGGGCTAGGGGTTAGGGTTAGGGTACAGATATTGCCTTTGCTGATATTACTATGATGATACGTTTGCAATACATTGGTCAGCCCTATTGCATATAACCTTTTATGTCATAGTATGCAACCTTTCTATCAGCATTCAATATCCACTCAAATCATCAACATATTAACAAAGAAGATTCTGGTGTTGGTCAGCATCCCTGTTGATTGACATTTTGAGATCTCTTCTAGTATCCATGCACATTTTTTACCGAAAGTGTGATTGACAATAGCCTCAAGTAGATCCTTTAATATGGAGGATGAAGGCCAAGCTGTCCGCACTGCTCAGACTTAAACCTTTCTTTGACTCGCCGCGTCTCTCCAAAGACTCTTCATTCATCTTCCCGGGGAGCGTGTCAACACTGTTCGTAATAGCCCATTTAAATGGCATCAGCGCAGCCTTTGTAGAGCGCTCCCATTTTTCCGTCTTTGGAAAAACCTGGCCCAAAGAATAACAAAAACAAAGTCCTAGGAGAAAGGTAAATTGTTTCCAGGTGCCCACAGTGTTGCAGGCCTCATACGAAGGGTTCACTTGTGGTTATTGTGGGGAGTGTCCTGTTCACCTCTGCCACTTTATTTACAGTGACTGAGATTTGAAGTCTGATAATCAAAGTGTAAATTAGTAAATTAGGCTCGTCACTTGGACGCGGTCTAGTACTAAACTGTCACCTGCTTAGTTGCTAACTCAAACAACAGGTTTCTTTGTATCGCTCTGCTGTTGCTGCTTGTATCTTGGTATTCATTGGGGTCGCAAAGTTATTTATTATCGGCAAATGCAATATCTCTATTACAAAAATTCATCACTGTGGTCTTTAATCGGGTATAGATTTACACTGTTAAAATCATAGTTTTCCTCTGAATCTGAAAATAAATTGAGTAGTAAATAGAATTAATGTATTCCTACTTTGGTTTGAAGTTTGAAGTTTTGAGTTGAAGCAATTTTAACAATTTTCAACCAAATAAAATGCAACTAAATATATGTACAGTAATATACATTTATTCTGAAGGTTACGTTCTGTGTTTTTAGCCTTGGTTAGTAATCATTTAGAAGTATAGTAAGTATAATTTTGATTTATTAAAAGTATTGTATCATTATGTTTTAAGGCGCTGGAGGCCGTCAGTGAAGTGGGTGACCTTCTGCAGCTCAAGTACTCCCGACGTGAGCAGCCCCTCCCCTCTCTGGGCTGGATGTCCGAAGAGAGCCTGCTCCGAGACTGAGCCACTTTGACTCCACTATGTTCTTCATCAACTCAAAAGCCCTTTCTGTCACTGTGCCTCCGCCTGCCTCCATCTGCACACTGTATCTGAGACTGTCCCCGTCCTGCTCTGATCATCCCCTCACTCCTGCTCAAAGTTCTTCACCTAGTCCAGAATACAGAAGAAACTAACCTTGCCACTGACCTTGAATATGTCTGTTTGTGGTTTGTCCTGGCTGTCTACAACTGCATCACCCCAATGTCTTATTCCTGTGTGCACATTGATGTATAGTAAAAAAGAAACCAAAGCAATGTAAACTTGATATTGCTATTACTTGTCATATACAGGCACATGTCAATAGATTAATAGTAGTTTAGTTAAAAGATATTGTATATTGTATGAATTCAGTAAACACTATTCTGAGTGCCAGATGCTCAGGAGGCACAACTAACCAGAAGCTTGGTGGTATAATCCCCGCTCCCTCTAGTATATGCGGACCTCAGGCGAGATAATTCATCTATCTTCCTTATGTTCAAAGGTGTAAGTATGTAAAGTAAACGTAAAGTTGTCATGGTATGGCTGCCATGTTGGTCTGCCCCTGGTTACAGAGGTAGCTTACCACCACCAGTGTTTTATTGTTACAAAAAGAATTCACATTTTTCACAATATTCCTATTTATTGACCTGTGCCTGTAGATGAGGTAAAATTATGTAAGTACTAAAAAGACTTCATAAGAGATCATAGAAAACACTATGGTGCACATGTAAATATTATTTATTGCTCTGTTGTTGGTAATTCTGCCCGAGGACAGCATCCCAAACCTCCAAAGAGATGTATCACACAAGTAACTGTATTTATCCAGCACATTTCCCTTACCACTTACTTGAATAGAAAATGTAGAGTTTTGGTTCTTTCTGGAACCAAAGGATGTAAAATGCATTGATCTATTTTATATCTAATCTTAAAATGCAAAGCAGATGTTCTAAAAGAATAATAGGGGAAAGAATCCCAGGGAGCAATGCTAAGGAATATTTTTTACTGCTAGTTTTCTATATTTAAAAAAAAAATCAGCCTATTTACTGTTTACACCTGCACTCAACAAAATCTGTGTCTTTAACATTTCTATATGTGCTAATGAGCTGCATATGTCATTGTTTTCTCACTGAAGTGCTTTGTTGTGATCAGCGTCGACACGTCTCGCACCATGACACGCTGTAATCTAATGTATAGGTCTGCATGTATGACGATGGTTCTATCTGATGTGCAGACCGCTTTATTTATTTAAGTCTTCTACTTCTACTGTTGTTGTACATTGAACTGTTGAGCGAGCGGCACCTGAAGTGCCCCAGACAGAATGTGTGTATGTTTTAACAGAGTCTTAATTCAGTGCAAGCACTACTGACAGGCATTGTGAAGCAGAGGTGGGAAGTCACTGAAAAAAGTGCTATCAAGCCAGTCCAATATTCCAAAATTGAGTACAATGTATGTGTACAAATGACTTTCAAAAGTACAAAAACGTCCAGTACCTCTTCACCCGAACTCAACTACTTTTACTTCTACTTGAGGATTTTATTTTGAAGTGACTCGAGTATTTCCACCTCTGTTAAATGCACAGATGACGTAGTCAATTAAATGTGTATTGTTAAGACTGGCATTCCTCTTCAACACACTGTTCATGTTTGTATTACATTATGTATTATATAGTTGACATTTCTGTGTTTTAGCACTCAAGTCCCCCCACAGACAAACCTGTGTTTGTTTCCGTTTGTCATTCAGCTGATGTGAAATAGACGCTGTGGCAGTCACTTCTCTGACTAGTGCCTGGCATTATGATCATTCCTGTAAATGAAAGGTTTGGTGACATTTCATTTGTTTTAGCACTGCTCATTGTTTTGGATTCATGTTCATATTTATAGAAAATATTTGAGTCATTCCAAAGTGAGATGTGCTTCTGTAAAAAGTGCAAAGCAAAGGTGGAACAAATGACTCCTTTGTTCTTAGATTTTCCACATATGTCATATTTTTCACACATGTCTGCAGCCCCTTTGTTATGAATCTGTTTCTGTCGATGGAGACAAAAATGTAATTGCAAACAGGGACTAGACTGTTTTACTCATCACCAACACTTTGTCAGAAGACCCAGACTGTTTCAAAAGTGCACAGTGCACTTTGAAGCCATTTTAATGATATCACAAATAACTGTAAAGCTGATTGTTTAGTGACCACTGGAAAGTGTGTTATCAGTTGCCCTTGAAAAAGACAAACCAC
The DNA here is from genome assembly GCA_036025475.1 of Philypnodon macrostomus. Classification (NCBI taxonomy): domain Eukaryota; kingdom Metazoa; phylum Chordata; class Actinopteri; order Gobiiformes; family Eleotridae; genus Philypnodon; species Philypnodon macrostomus. The sequence goes on along the minus strand of JAVQKC010209698.1, from coordinate 3,014 downwards.
TGAGAAATGTATACCGCCATGTTGGAAACGGTCCTATATTAAAACTATTTGTATATCAGCTTAAAACGACTGGTGTCTGCATTTGATCACATTTACTTTGGCACATTCACAGTACCGTAACTTTATACATAAAATATACTTGAAAGAGTGCACCATGCTGTTACCTGAGAACATTATTTTACAATACTCTTACTCAAGTACTCAAGGTTGCTATGGTAATAACTGATTAATTTATATTTACTTCTGCTTGATTAATAATAATATGAGTTCAAATGAACTTATTTGACTACAGTTTGTGGGTACTATCTTTATCACGCACAGAGCATTGTTAACATTGCCCAAGTCTCTCGTTAAAGCTTTATTCTACCCGCTTTACATTACTTTATAGACTGCATATAATCCCTGTAAACCCCAGTGACCCAATACATCCCCTCTATCCACAGCTGCGAGCAATGAGCATCCCACCCACAACTCCCTTCAGCATCAACCGCTCTGAACGCGTGCGTAAGAAAGCACGTTTACCGAAACCGTTTGGCACAAAGCAGCGAGCGAGCAAGGCGCGCAGACGCACACTTACAAACTCCAACCAAGGGATGAACTTCAGCTGGATAATGGATTAACGCATCAGACAGATAGAACAAAAAAGGCATACCACGGATATCCAGATGTCAATGTATTGGAAGAGAACACCCACCCACGAGGGAATGACTCACCGTTATAACGTAGCTGAATAAACGAGCGACGGTGCGGACTGAGAGCGTGCGTAGTTGGGAGTTTGGTGATCCTTTCTGGTACTTAAAAGGCACGTCCAAGTTTGTTTTTATGGGTTGAGGAGCTTGGAGTAGGTGACAACACGGCTTTTACGCGCAAGACACCGGTGCCTAATATGGAGAGGGATACTTTCAGACGCTGGTGCGCATCTTTATAGTGTGACAAACTTTTTAATAGTGACCCAAAAGCTGCAGGTTGCATGAGTTAAGCTAGCTTTTCTGAGTTGATCGAAAGAGGTCCGCGAAAACCGAGAAGATGCAGCGTCAAGAGGTCGCCAGCAGATTCCACATGCTGCTAATGATGTGGTCTATATTTGTCGCTAGCTTTGGGGCAGGCTTTCCCACAGCCAGGCATAAAAATGTTGCCCAGCAGGTAAGAAAACTCGTAACATAATTATTATTTTAATTTTGCCATGTTAAAACGAGCTAATAACGTTTGAGGGTTAGCTAACTAGACAACACCTGTCGCGTGTTGCATGTTAGCTGGTATTTTCAAAAGTTAAAACAAAAAAAATAGTCCTTTCAGATCTGCAAATTCACTCAAAACATCTTTATAAAGTCATGGAAATGATGAATATTTCTACTACGTGGTGCAGCAGAAAGCATTTTATATTTATGTTTGTATCAGTTTGTATCACATAGGCATTTTATAGAGGCTTCAACCCCCTGTACTAACATGCTCCCCAAATATGTCCACCTGTAAAATACCCTTGTTTAGTCCATTCAGAACCGGTTTAGACTTCCCTGGATTGTTTAAAAAAGCCTCTATTAAATATTCCTTGCATTCGGTTCAAGATCATTCTTTTTCTTAGATATGACATTTGAATGATGAATCTCCATATATACTTCACCAATGTCATGAGGTCCCATTCTCCTGGGCGCACCTCTTTGTTTCTGTCCATTTATAGTAAGGTTTGTCATTTGTGTGTCCGTACCACACAATGCTTTAATGAATCCTCTATCCTCCACAGTCCGCACACATGCCGTGGAGCGTGTGGCGTGTGCAGTGTGGCGTGTGGCGTGTCTGTGAGCGAATGTTTGTGTTTCGCATGGACATATTTGGATATAAAAAATCTGTTTGTATCTTTTTAGCTTTTTTGAACTTCCCCCTTCTTGTGTGGCCCTCCTATGGATGCCCTATTGGGTCTGTGGCTCTCTCATCATCTTCCCCGCTGATTGATGTCAAAGCAGAAATTAGGAGGGAGGAAAAGGCCAATAATTATAGTGCGAAGTGTGCCATCTCGGGGTTGAGGTGAACTGTGTAGTCAGCCGGCGACCATGTTTGTTCTCCGCTGACCTCCTGGCTCTGTGCGGCGGCTAGGGAGCAGAGATTAGAGGTGCAGGAGTAACTAGATGCTTGTAACGGTAATAAGGTCCTCCGTCCGTTCAGTGTGGAGCAGGGGTCAAGTGTCATTCATCCCACTGTTTACACAGGCTCTTTTTGTGTTAATGTGGAATGTCCTGTTTTAGTTTTTCCCATCTTCTCTGCCACAAGAACCAGAAGGAGGTGGGCTTTTAGCTGATCCCCTTTCACTTCTCTAAGGGACGTGCATCTGAATCAGATGAATCAATCTATGATAAAAAAATACAATTCTGACCAGATCAGTCCTAGTAAACAAATCCTGACTTTTCATTATGAACAATGTTATTAGAGTGACAGCTGCCTGTTGCCATACAGTTCAGATTCTGCAAATGGCTCAACGTCACCAGAAGTAGGGACTCATAGTACCTCTGTGAAATGCATTAGTTTTGAAAGTTACTTTGACATGAAATCACCATTAGTGTGTGTGAGGTTAGGTGGGCTTTTTGATTTATTCAAAATTGCCATGTGCATTGATTTAGCAGAGCTCCTTGAGCCTGGAGCGTGAAGAGCATCCGTATGAGAATGTGGGTTTTTTGTCTTTGTCTGTTTCTACACCCTCAGCCAAAGTCCAGCAGACATGCATTTGTTGTCCCGTTTTGTGAAAGGCGGCGATCAAAGACCCAGAGTTGATTGTTTTTCTGTAATGGTTTGGAAACTGCCAAGTGCACAGACCTTTTAATATCACCTTCCCCCTGCACCATCCCCCTGCACCGTCCCCCTGCACCACCCCCCTGCACCATCCCCCTGCACCGTCCCCCTGCACCGTCCCCCTGCACCACCCCCCTGCACCTTCCCCCTGCACCACCCCCCTGCACCACCCCCCTGCACCATCCCCCTGCACCACCCCCCTGCACCACCCCCCTGCACCATCCCCCTGCACC
>JAVQKC010209690.1:0-16587 GCA_036025475.1 Philypnodon macrostomus | reverse complement strand
TATGTATATATATATATGTATGTATGTGTATATATATATATATGTGTATATATGTATATATATATATATATATATATGTATGTATGTGTATATATATATATATATATATGTATGTATGTATGTATATATATGTGTATATGTGCAGGTATATATATATATGTGTATATGTCTGAGGCCAGGGGAGGGACTAAAGTAAAACTCAAATACTATTGGTCAAAAGGCACCACAAAGTCTGATCTGATAATGCTGTGGAAGTAAAGTAATAATTATGACAGATTACTTATTTTACAGCATAGTCAGATGTAGGAAAATTACGGACTATGCCTTTAAATAAAACTTTGTATGATGTAAAAAAAAAGAAAGCGTAATATGAATGCCATGTTTCCCCAGTACAACTGTGGCTACTGAAGAAGTCTATCACCACTGTGAATGAATGACAAATGAGTCAACTAAAATTTGCTTTGGGTGTCTAGGTAGGCACTATATTTTTTGCTACAAACTGGTATATTGCCCAGCCCTATAGTGAACACTACTCTGTCAGTTTCTGGGCTAGTGTTGCATGAGATCATTTGAGCCTTGGGTCTTGTGTGCAGTTCAAAGCCCTGGTCTCTGTCTGCAGAACTGGATTAGAGCAGTATTTATGAGCTACTTGAATGGTTGTCCGGGAGGTTGATGGATAGTGCAGTCATCACACCTCCAGCACCTGTCTCCTATAGAACACCTCACAGGAGCAGGGGGGCCTTCTCTGCAAGGGATACTGAGCTATACTGCAGTCCAGTTGGCTAATCAACGTAAATATAGGTATGGTGTCAATTATAGCTTTCTTTATTTGATTATTTGTAGTTGACCTATGGTATGGTAATAATTGGCTTACATAATGCACACAGGATTATGATTATTAGTTTTAAGTTATTTAAGGTTTATTGTTAGACAATAATATCAAATATTGTAATTTACTAAAGCAATGAAAGTGAGAGATCATTGAAAAACATAAACATACTGTGCATTAGCTTGTTGCACACTTAATGAGGAAACAGATGTCTCATACTCTCCATTGCATAATATTTTGACATGCAAATAATAAATGTCTGAAAAACAATATGGTATAGGTATATAATATACACAGTCATTAAAAGTGGTCCCTGAGGATTGCCATAAGGTTGTCCTAATCCATGTTACATGCCCAGTGTGAAAGGCCGCCCTCAGGTCACAGGCTCTGGTTCTTCCTAAATGCTAACTTAATAGATATGTATGTCCTTTTAGGCCAGATTTATTAATGCAAATGGCACAGGGGCACTTTATGACTCTAACCAACAATAGCCCTTTACAGGTGTATACTCTCTGTACATATTCATAATCAGATATGTTTATTGTTATTATTGCCTATTGTTGATCTTGTGTCTGATCTATGGCTGTCATTGTATGTTGATGTTTGTTGTGACTTGTGCAGTGCCATACACCTTAGAAAAATGTCCCCTTTGAGGGACAATAAAGTATAACCTAACCTAACATGATGCTAGTTAGAAAGCATGACTCCATTTTCATTGGCCTTTATCTTCGATTAGTTTTGATTACAAGATTGAGGACTTGTTTAAAGAAGCTGTTTTGACACAAGCCGTGCTCTGCTTCTCTCTGTAATCCAGTATATGTAGCGCAGCATAATGCGACGTGTCACTTGACAGGTGCACAGTGCATTAGAACATGCGCTGGTATGAGAGGGAACCTCCGCCTTATCAGACAGCTCTGTGTGGGCCCCAGACTGCCCCACTCCTGCACACGCTAAATGATATCGTTAACATTTTAATGTAACATTTACAAACGGGCCTGCGCAATTATACCTGTGATTCTGTCTAATCCGGACAGACTCAGTGCGATCGATAATTAGATTTTACATTGGTGCGTGTGCAAGTCCTCTCCCACGTGCACGCCCATCACCAAAGCCTCCTCCTAATTAGAGGCAGATAGGCTTGAGGAGCTCCAGTACAGTGGCCCTCATTAGACGGCTGGATGTATGAACAGGGGAATATCTATTATGATCACACATCGGGGTATCCATTAGCCAACATTAGCTGCCCTTTCAACTGGAATCACACACACAGTTTGCTAAGTAACCCGGCAAACCCTCTCCACCCTCACATGTGGCCTAGTGTTAAGTGGGCTTGTAAACTTAATTTGGCCCATTAGATATTCATATCAGGGTAAGGCTGCACACAATGATCTATCGCTCGCCTGTACGCAGTAAGTTTTCATTGGAACATTTTATTCTATAAACTGTAGATAGGCTTTGGCAACCAAATGCTAATGTGTAATTAGTAAATAGGCTAATGGTGTAAAGACTCTTGTATCACATGGCTCTACAAAACACTGTCCACCACGATTAGCACTCATGATACAGCAAGTCATCCCCAAACCCTTTATACCCACTTTATACTGTTGTGGCGTCATTGGGCAGACACTTTCCCCACCTGACCTGAATGAATCTGTAAGTGCTTTGATTATTAAAAAAAAAACACCTAAATCCTATGCATTATAAAGTTGTGCCGAAAGTAAGGTTCGACTCTGTTACTGTTAATAAGGCAATTACTACATAAAATCTCTGGAGACAGTTTTATAGTATACAAGAAATGTTGTCCTAAATGTAAAATCTTTATTATTACAATATTTGTCCTACATGACAAAAAGTATGAAAAAATATAAATGACATATAATGGCCTAAGAACTATTCTATGTAAACTTTATCCAACAAAAATATATTAATTCATTTGATAACATTGTCTTTAATTAAAAAAGTAAACAGACCACTTGGGGACAACAACTTTGTAGTATAACAATGCAATCCTTCCAGATTATAAAACCATATTGTAAATGGGTATTACAGTATCATTAAGAGACTCTTATGACCACTAAACTCAAATGTGATTCTCATAATCTATGAAGTATGAAGGTGTGAAGGAAAAGTGCTATGCTCCACTACAGATCTGTTAGTGCTCCTTATGAAGCTAATTGTGAAGTGCAGTGTTTTCCAAACGGTGGGGCAGACCTCTCAAGAGGTTCCTTTTGAGAATATGTTCTATAGAGTTTGTTTTTGTTGTCGATGTTGGGGTGGGCGATATGTCAATAAAAAATTTACTTGTGTTATGAAGTTCCTAATCTGAGGGGATTGTTCTTGCTCTTGCTCTTCACCATCATTTTTACTACAACAATGCCCGTGTTCATATTAAGGTGAGACAATATAGGTAAAACTATTCCAGTCTTGTACTTAACAATATTGAAATTTGAAAAGTTACTAGGTGGATTTATTACGATGTTTGCCCCAAAATACAAAGCAAAATGTTGACACATTTTTAGTCATATCTTCAGAACTTCAAGATATCAAAAATCCCCTCTATATTTTAAGAAAACATGAAATGACCAAATTCTAATTTATATCTCTAAATATGAATTTATTTCCCTATTTACCCTCAGTGTCTCCTTAGGAAAATAAATAGCATTATGATCACAATTGGATTGGATGTACTTTGAATTTGTAGTTATGGGTTTTATTAACACATTGATAGCAGTAGTCTTCTGTGTAAGACAAAAAATACAAGGTCAACTAAAAATGTGATCAAATCAAATACGTGATAAAAGTGTGATGTTATACTTTTACCATATCACCCAGTCAATGTATGTATTTATTTCTTGTACAGTTTTTGAGGGAAACAATTAGCACATAATCACAGGCATATATATGGGAATGTTGACAAGGCACGACCTATGTTAATCTCAACAAAAGGTTCATTTAAGTGTGATGTTTTGTGTAGTATTTTACAATTAGTGCATTCTGAATGATAAAAAGCACTATTCATTTTAGCTGTTGTGAAGATATACATGTGGAAACATCAACTCAACTTTGATCAATATTAGTTGAGTTTTTTAAGTTGTGTTGTATCCCACACAAACTTTGATTTGATGTTGCTGTAGATCCCAGATTAAAGCTAAACTTAACTACTATTGGTCAAACCTTTTTGTTAGGAAACTTCCTGACTACAGCTTTAGGTTCAAAGCAACATTTCCTTATGCATTATGAGACAAGATGACGTGCAAAAGGTCAGAACATGGTTTGCCATTTTGTTGTGGTCCAAACATGACGCAGAAGACACCATGCTCAGAACTACAACTCCCATCATGCACCAGAAATGACCCCATTAAACAGTATGTGATGGGGTTTGGACCTACATTTTACAGCACCCTACAGCGGATGGAGGGTGGCTTTTTGGATACCACCCCTGACACCCATTACGTGGTTACCATAGAGACAGGCCAGTGAGCTTGTGATAAGCCTAAGTCTCAAACAGCTCCAGTTGTCTTGAATCCAATCACTGCGTGGCTTCTGTTTACAAGGTCATTCATTCTTTCTGACAACGCCTGCACAGCCCACGACCAGCATTTTTACTGGAATCAACAAAAAGCACCGTGGACAAAGTGGTATACGGCCAAGACAGAGATCAACGCAACAATGGATCAAGTGATGACAAGACATTACCCCCAAAACAAATCATCGCTGTGCAAATACAAAAACATCATGTCTGCACTCAGCGCTGCCTAATCCCTATCAGTGGTCCGCCACAGGCCTATTCAATAATCCCTTATGCAATAAATGGACACAGTCTGGCATGGCACTTGAACTAATGTCAGACTCTGCTGATTAGGATTAATGAGGATTCCTTATTGTTGCTTTATTACTTTGGGCACAAGCTGGGCCGAGGGAGATACCGCTTCATATGGACTCCATGTCAATAAACAGCAGGCCAATGACAGAAAACACCACACACACAAACCCAAAGCCATTCCACAGCCTTATTTTATCATCCCGGCCAGAAGGGAAAATCAATTTTGGGGTGTCACTCGGTATCACATAACCGCCGTAAGGGGTAAAATGTACTCATATCTGAAAAACCCTTTTGAATTTGGAATGCATTGTGATTTTTTTATTATTATTGATACAAATTCTGCCGATGTTATTCTGTTTCAGTTCGAACACAGAATCGCCGCCATATTTTGAGATGTTTTCATCCGGCTGCCTTTGCCCCTTCTTCGACTGCCTGTTTTCAAACACACCCAGTCGGCCATAATCCCCCTCTGTAGAAGGGGCTCTGGACAATAATGCAATGCAATAAACTGTATTAAATTTTCTACTATTGATCAGAGGTACATCAGAACAGCAATATGCACATATGCAGGCGGCCAGTGCATGCATGTGTGCACTGCTGCAAGCACACATGCATGCACAACAACCATATCTAAAGGGTTGAATAGACGACTGAACAAAGACATGTTCAACCGCTTTGGATTTCACATTTACATCACATTTTGTGTAATTAAAGATTTGAACAAATTAGTCTGAATAAAAATGAAAACATATAAAAATAAGAAAAAACTGAATGACTTTAGTGAAATGTATTGTAATGGGTTTTGCAATCATTCTCAATACACCACATGCAAATGCTCTCTTCTGTTGGTTAGAAATGTATAAGGCCTATTTCTATTAAATATTTCAAATGATCAAAATTATTATTTTTATATAAATTGTGTGATACATAATTTCAATCATTTATAATTATTAATTGCACTTTGAAGTGGAAGGATGGTGTGAGTGGGGGATGGGGAAAGGGTTAAGCCCAATGTCCATTATATCAAATACGTCACTTATTACTAAGGGCCACAGTGGAACAAGATTGTGACAGAATAAGCTCCGTTTGGCGTTAGCTTTAAAGTAAAAGAGCGCAAATCAGAGCAACTGAAACTGAAAGCCAATTAGCAGGTCCCAGTTAATGAATGAAGCGAAGAAGGTGATGGATGAGCCTGGTTTATGGGTGGATGCGTGAAGGCCAGAGCTGTGTCCAATGGCCGTACGTGGATTCGTTAACCGCACTCGCCTCGCCCGTGTCTCCGCTTCTATCAGGGGTGTCCGCCTTTTGACAAGCGAATCAAATCCATCTGATGTGGGTCACAGGTGACCTCCATCCTCCCTCCGCGCTCACTACGCGCACCGCTTTCTTCCGCTACTTCATATGCAAATGAGCAAACTGATTAAAAACTTACCATTCAAGAAGCTTTGCAAAAAGGTAAAAGCCAATATCCACATGCCCTGCTCCGTTCAATACCCCAAAGCTATGCTCTGTGGTCTTCCTCCGACCGCTGCCTCCCGGGGTGTCTCGTGTGTGCGGGCGAGCTAAGGTTAAACATTTGCCACAGTCTTGATTCAAACCGGTCCGAGTATCTACTTTGAATATCTCCTCGAGAGTTTTACGCGGAGCTCTCTTTGCGCTCGTGGCATACACGATCCTCCGTTATGCTCTTTGGGAAGAAATGTAGTGTCTCGTCTACTCCACGTCTGTCCCAGCTCTCCAGAAGGGCTGCTGAAGGGAAGGGCTGAAGCCCAGGTGTGTGCGGTGCTGCTGCTGAGTCAGAGCGACTCCACGGAGAACAAATGTGCCAAACTCAAGCTTTGTGAATGTCACCAGCTCCGGATTAAAAAAGAGACTTGCAGGTGGATCATCCTTAATTCAAAAGAGAACTTAATTGGCAAAGAAGCAAAGAAAGGTGATACAGCGGGTAAAGAAAGATGGAAAAGAGCTTTTGTTTGTGAGACTCCAAAGTCAGAGCATCTTCGCTGCCTCCGTTCGTCCAGCAAGAGGCGAGCAGGCGCATCTTCCCCCGCCACACCGTGGTCTACGCTGAAGCACGCTCTGAGCAGTGCGCGGAGTAGCCCCGTCCCCTGCCCTTGCGCGCGTCTTTATTCCTCTGTGCCTTAAAGGAGCAGAGGCGGTACCGCGCTGCCGTACCCCAAAGCTAGTACGGTGATTTACATGGAAGCAAATCAGACACACCTGACCCACCAGCACCGTTTTACGCACAGTCAGCAGCGGGGTCAGAGTAAGTTGTGGGGACGTGCACGTGCGCTCAGACTATGCTGTATGTAAAGAGCGGGATGGATTCGACCAATGGGCTTTATCCATTTGGAATATAGAAAAGAGCCTTCGAAATGGGACAAGCACCAAAGCGGTTACTGGAACATGTCAGATATGACACTTTATTATCAACAGACCCTCGTGCACAATGCAGAATGAAGCCCTCAATCAAATATACGTGCTTCTAATAACCTCACTCAGTTGTACTTGGTCAACTGGAGCCTCATTAAGCAAGTAAACACAAAACATAAATAAATAAATAAATAAATAAACATAACTAGGCCTGTGCTGTCGTCCCCGACAGCAAGGTGTATAACGGCAAAAAGGCTCCATACGTCTGCCACAACTGGCACCAACGGGCACCTTAATCAGACATTTTGTGATTTATAAGGGTTTTTATATTGTTAACAAGCAATTAAGAGGCCCCGCCCCCAAACCAAGTCCAATTACATCAAATATCCATATGATATACTCAGTATACTATACTGTTTTATCAAGTCTGCTCCGGGACTGGTCAAGGGTCAGATGTGGCCCCCGGGCTGTATATGCCCAGGTTTGCCCTGACCCCTACAACAAAAGATTTAAAACATCCACTTTGATATAAAATCACCATCAGATTATCTGCCAAAAAAATATGTGCGACTGATCCACCATGTCACTACAAAAGCAGTTATAGCTATATTTATGTTCAAACTCAAAGTGACAGTGAAGTCAAATCTTTGTGTTTTTCAGTTGACGTTTGGCTGAGGTTTTATTGATTAGTGCAAGTCCTTTAATTAGTTTTGCACCCTTAAATGTATCACATATAGAACAGATTTAATTCTCATATTGGCTCTATGTGCTACAAGTCACTAATTTACTGCTACAGTACCAATTGTGAAATACAACTTTACTACAACTCAATATTTGAAACCCAAGCCACAACAAATATTTACAATTTAGGTTTAGAAACAGTAAAACGGAACATTCTGGGGCAATTCAGAACACATAGGGTTAAACAAAAGCTCCCCCCCACACCTCAAAGACATACACACGATCCAGCAGCACCCCCCACACCCATTCAAATAGTGCCTTCAATCCTGGTGTAGCAGTAGTGTGTGGGTGCCTGTGGGCCAGTAAAACTAGTAGACCAGTCCACATCACATCCTCTATCAGGATATGAACCAAACTCAACTGTATATATCAAAATGATGGTAGTATATTCGGAATCAGCTTTCTTTTACTTGAGGGCAGATGTAGGTGGAGTAGCCAATAATTTTACTCAAGTAAGAGTACCGTTATTTCAATAGAAAACTAGGCCTACACTGTCATCGCCAAAAGCAAGGTGTATATCGGCTAAACGCCCCCATACGTCTGCCACAGTTGGCACCAACAGACACCTTAATCAGACATTGTGTGATTTCTAAGGGTTTTTATATTGTTAACGAGCATTTAAGAGGCCCCGCCCCAACCTATGAAAAACATGGGAAGGGTCTATTTGACTTTTTGAATTTGTCTGGATGTTTATGAAGGAATTTTTTTGAATAATCTTGTAAATTTCCTTAAAATTATATTCTTCTTTCAGTCTATAGGGGGCGCTATAGAGGTAACTAGCACCATATTGGTCAGATGTGTTCAGGGCCGGGGATAGGTGTTTCAGGTCTGAGTCTAATCGGGCAAAGTATGTGCAAGTTAGAGGCTGTCAAATATACCTCACTTCCCAATTTCAATCCAAAATGGCCGACTTCCTGTTTGTTGTAGGGTGGGGTCATAATTATATTTTATGTTGGGTAAACTGTGGAGAATCACTGTACCAAGTTTCAATGCTCTCTGTCAAAGTAAGTGTGTCCAGGGTCCCATAGGGGTTATAAACATGGGGGTGCTATAGAGGGATTCTTTAATAGCCTATGTAGATTAAATATACTCTAGCCTGGATCTCTATGCCAAAATTCAAGTGATCTTGTTTTTGTTCAGCAGGATTAATGGCTCAATTAAAGTGCTTCAGGACATTAATTAGTTAATTAATTAATTGTCATTAATCTTAGAAGTAACAAGCTCAATCCAGTTCAGCGTCTTCATGATATGTAACTGTCCATAAAAGTTGAAAAAGACTTTTTGGAAGTTTTTGAGGAATGTTTTTTGGGAAATGTTGTAAATTTCCCTAAAACCACATGCTTCTTTCAGTCTATAGGGGGCGCTATAGAGGTAACTGCCATCATATTGGTCAGATGTGTCCAAGGCCTAATCGGACAAAGTATGTGCAAGTTAGAGGCTGTCAAATATAGCTGACTTTCCATTTTCAATCCAAAGTGGCCGACATTCCTGTTTTTATGATTGTGAACATTCTTCACAAACATCCAGACAAATAAAAAAAAAGTCAAAAAGACCCTTCACATGTTTGTCATGGTTTGGGGGCGGGGCCTCTTAATTGCTCGTTAACAATATAAAAACCCTTAGAAAGCACACAAATTCTAATTAAGGTGCCTGTTAGTGCTATAGCAGTTGTGGCAGATTTATGGGGGCGTTTCGACGTTATACACCTTACTGTCGGGGATGACAGCGTAGGCCTAGTTCTACACTGTTCTTCATTATTATTGTCTCTCTCTGTCTCTTCACTTCTACACCTTACACTTTTTACTATTGGCTCTTTTATTTTCTACATTTTTTACATTGTTAAGTTCTATCTATCATTAGTTCATTGCGATACACATGTTGTCCTGTCCCACTCCCTCTTGGGAGAGTGGATATTGTTTCAGATGCCTGGCTTGCTGTTAAATGTCCCTGTGGATAGCTGGCCACCTCTGTGTTTTTGTTCTCATCTGGATTCCCCCACCCACAACCAAACCTGCTGCATATCCTCATTCATCTGGATGCCCCCTTCTACTATCTCCTCATTCACCTGGATGCCCCCTTCTACTATCTCCTCATTCACTTGGATGTACCCCTAAACCTGCTGCATCCATACACACATATTGAGCTCTCTCAGCACAAGGACCTCATCCATAAGTCCTGGACACATCTATAGCCTGTCTGTCCTGGGAGTGGATCCCTCTAAGTTTTCTCTTTTTCCCATAAATGTGTTTTTTAGTTTTTCCTGACTGCGATGGAGGGTCTAAGGACAGGGGATGTCCTTGGGCAGTCCTTTTTTGTTTGTGTGTTTACTGATTGTCTATTAACTTTTTATTCTTTAGATACATCTCTTAATGTGAAGCCCTCTGAGGCAACTATGTTGTGATATAGGGATATACAAATAAAATTGAATTGAATGTTGGGTACACTGTGGAGAATCACTGTACCAAGTTTAATTGCTCTCTGCCAAAGCAAGTGTGTCTAGAGTCCTATAGGGGTCAATAACATGGGGCGCTATAGAGGCATTCTTTAATTGACCTCTGTAATTTGCCTATGTACATTAAATATACAATTGCCCAGATCACTGTGCCAAAATTCATGCAATTTCGTTTATGTTCAGTAGGATTAATGGCTCAATTAATGTGCTTCAGGGTACCAAGCTCAATCCAGTTCAGCGTCTTCTTGATATGCAAGTGTCCAGAAAAGGCAAATACATTTTGAGTTATTGCGTGCACAATTTTGGGCAGTAATTCATTAATTACTTAATTAATATTAATTGTAGAAATACCAAAATCAATACAGTTTGGCATCTTTATGATATGTACCTGTGTGCAAAAGTTGAAACTGATTCGGCAATTTGTTTTTAGCTATCGTGTCCAACGTGATTCCATAATATCGTTGTTTTGCCGATATAAATACCATACAGAGGGGAGTAATACTACTATTGAATAATCCTACTGTAAGTAAATATAAAAAGGTATATGCAGTAAATATACTGCAATAAAATATAAATTCTACCTCATACAGGTAGGTTGGCTCACTACTCTAAATCCGTGCAGTTGTAGTTTGTATAGACTAAGATCAAAAGGGTGGCACAGGGGGAACTTCTGTCCTCAGTGAAACAGGTGGCACAGTTGGTCACTTATGAGGCACAGACAGCTGGACAACTCACTGTGAAAGACAATACCTTGATTCTGGCTCTAAACACAATGGTCTTGAACTCCACGTTCATTAAGGTCATTATTTTAAATGTAGGTACATGCTTAGGGTGCGTGCTCCATTCTCCAAACAAAGATGCAGATTCAATATAGTCTGCATGTCCTCCCTATGTTGGATGTAGGGTTCTATTTGATATCCCACCATCTAAAAACATGGATCCGTGAATCTAAATAATTGTATCCCCCAAGTGAATATGAGAGTGAATTTAGGGCGACAGTAGGTAAGTCTTCTCCCTGCAACCAGAGGTTGTACCAAGTTTCATTGCTCTCTGCGTAAGTGTGTCCAGGGTCTCATAGGGGTCATAAACATGGGGGCGCTATAGAGGCATTCTTTCTTTGACCTCTGTCATGTGCCTATGTACATTAAGTATACAATTGCCCAGATCAATGTGCCAAAATTCACGCGATTTTGTTTATGTTCAGCAGGATTATTGGCTCAATAAAAGTGCATCAAAACATTAATTTGTGAATTATTTATTTATCATTAATCGAAGATGTACCAAACTCAATCCAGTTCTGCATCTTCATGATATGTACCTGTGTGCAACAGTTGAAAAAGATCCAACAAAGACTTTTTGAGTTCACAGTTTTGGCATGTAATTAACTAATTAAGAAGTACCTAAATCAATACAGTTCAGCATCTTTATGGTATGCACCTGTGTGCAAATGTTGAAACTGATCCGGCAATTCGTTTTTGAGTTATCGCAGTGATCACAGCTAGGATCTGCGGAACACCAACGGGATTCCATAATATTGTTGTTTCGCCGATATAATAAAGAATAGCACCCCCCATGTTTATGACCCCTATGGGACTCTGGACAGAAAGCAATGAATCTTGGTACAGTGATTCTCCACATTGTACCCAACATAAAATATTATTTTGGCCCCACCCTACAACAAACAGGAAGTTGGCCATTTTGGATTGAAAATGGTGAAGTCAGGTATATTTGACAGTTTCTAACTTGCGCATACTTTGCCCGATTAGGCTCAAACTGAAACGCTTAAGTACCCCCCAGGCCCTGAACACATCTGACCAATATGATGCCAGTTATCTCTTTAGAGCCCCTTACAGACTGAAAGAAGAATGTAGTTTTAGGGAAGTTTAGCAAAAACATTCTTCACAAACATCCAGACAAATCAAAAAAGTCAAATAGATCCTTCCAATGATTGTCATGGTTTGGGGGCGGGGCCTCTTAATTGCTTGTTAACAATATAAAAACCCTTAGAAATTACACAATGTCTGATTAAGCTGCCTGTGGGTGCCATAGCAGTTGTGGCAGACGTATAGGGCCATTTCGCCGATATACACCTTGCTGTCGGGGTCAACAGCATAGGCCTAGTTATTGTGCTGAGTACTACATCAAATATATCTGCTAAGGAGGTTGTGTTTTTCTGTCTGGTTTGTTGGTTTGTTAGTTTATGAGCAAAATCTATTCTAGTCTAGTCTCATCCTCATTGTTGAGAGTCTCTGATGTCGTTGGTCCAGTCGATTCTGCTCTGGAGAATGTGAGTGCAGAGGTTCTGGGCCCTGAGGATGTGGGTGCAGAGGTTTCCGGAGCCTGAGGATGTGGCCAAAGTACTGCAGCTTCCGCCACTTGACAGTCGCCACAATCTGTGCCCATCTCCTCCGCAGTCGACGAAGAGTAGCTATAACAGTTATTTTCTCTGTTTCCACAGTATATTTACTTTTTAATGTCTATGATAATAAAACAAACAAAAACTAGCATCAGGGAACCACCAAAGTCTCTTCTATTGACAGTAACACAGGAGGACATCCACAAACAACCATCAGAGTCAGAATCGTTAACAACTCTGCCACCCCTGAAAAATGACTAATACAACTAATGAATACTTACTTCAATAATGTAGTGCACTTCCACTATGACACAGTTTGAGATGGTGAGGGTGGCCGTGGGGGGAATAGTCAGCATCAGTTCTTTGTGCACATCTGTAGTGTTGGGGTTTATAGGCTCTCCAGTTTCTGTGGCCAGGATTTTTTCAACATGAGTGCTTGAACCTCTTTGGAGCGTGTAGCATGTCTGCTTTTGTTGCAGTTTGACTCTCGGGGTAACCCTTCGAGACGAGGCATTGTTGATCTCACAAATAATTTTTACTGTTTCACCTGGAAAAGACACAATGAGGATACTTTCAATATTTTAGCAAAAATATAGTGTTTCACGGCATATGGCTTACATATGTTTTGCAAATGGCATGTTTTCGAGTCTGTATACTCAATGTAATGATCATTCGATTACTTTAGTCCTGGTTTAGTCCTAGTTTAGTTCTGGTTTAGCTCTGGTTTAGTCCTGGTTTAGTCCTGGTTTAGTTCTGGTTTAGTCCTGGTTTAGTTCTGGTTTAGCTCTGGTTTAGTCCTGGTTTAGTCCTGGTTTAGTTCTGGTTTAGTCCTGGTTTAGTCCTGGTTTAGTCCTGTTTTAGTTCTGGTTTAGTCCTGGTTTAGTTCTGGTTTAATTCTGGTTTAGTCCTGGTTTAGACTTTTTGAATTTGTTTTCCAAGATTTGTAGAAAATATTGTACAGGATCTATATGGAAAGCGGTTCTTTGATTGGTGCATATGGCCATAGATCATGTGATGATGATGATGATGATGATGATGAAGAACATACCAGGCACAAATGCTTTCTTCTCTAAAGTAGCTCTCAATTCAACAGGTCCAGAAGCCCAGCACAGACAACATACTGTCATACTGTTGAATCCTGTCAATGGGGCCTGCCAGAAAAAAACAAATCAAATAATATTAATCTCTTAATGTATCGTTAATGCTAAAATAATATGTAATAAACAATGTCTTACCCATAGCTCAGGTTGGTAGGTAATAAGGCGCTGTGCAAAGTTTAGCTCTGACTCAAAGGTTTTAGAAAAATGCCAAGGTCTGTCAATGCTCAGAGTAAAGAGGTATTGTATCTTCCCAGAAAAACCATGAAAAGTGGATGGGTAGTCTCTGTAAAAATAATAAAGGTAAAGAAATAGGCAATAGAACTGTTTTAGGGATGCACCGATACCATTAGTGGATCAGATATTGGTGCTGATCCAAGCCTAGAAGCTTGATCGGTAAATGAGACAGATACTGGAGCCTATAGTTTTTTTTAAAATAATATAATAATGTTTTTTGTATTACAGCGGAATACCAGTAGGAAAGTGACATGCCACTCTTAGCGAGTCTAACGGTTCTTCTGATCCAAAGCATTTCATTGCATTTTTTGACCCTGTGTTGAATTTGCATATGACAAATAAAGTGACACCTGAAACCTGAAACCGGTCTGCCAGTGGTAAAACCTCTCTGAGAGCAACTTGTGAGTGGTTCATGGCCGATGGCCGTTGGGTTTGCAGCTGTTTGAATGTAGATGACCTTCTGGGTGTTTGTGGATGTATAGTAGGCTTACTTAACAGCTGACATGTTATATTCTTTATCCATTCATCTCGTAACAGAAGAGAAGGAAGATGGTGGAAAGTAAACGTTAATTGTGAATTAACAACAGCCTACAGATTGCAGTCGTTAGAGTGGCCACTCAATGTCGATCTCATACCGCTTCTACCACTGGTATACCGTTATAATAGTGACCACTGCCCACGCAGTCAGTGACATGTCACTTTGCCACCGGTATAACGCTGTAATACCACAAACATGACGATGCCAGGGCGCGCTCGCAGACCGGCATGCCAGAGCATGTGACTGTGCCTACCGGCATACCGCTGTAATACCACAAACATGCCGCCAGTGTCTGCCCTACTGTTATTTACTGCCTCACAAATTCACGACCACGTTTGAAACCCGAGCTCTGGAATGTTGGTGGAACATCCCATAGTCTATAACTCTATAACGGATTATCACAGTGAATGGTAAAGAACACCAGCAGCACGCTTGGAAAACAATGCAACAAGTAGACGAACACAAAAAGGTCCCATTACGCACCCCTGTGGGATCTGGCACGTAAATGGGTACACATGCGTGCCCGGCTGAAGTTTGGGTGTCCCACCAACAGCTGCAAGGAAAGAGAGTGAGGGGTAGAAACCATGACTGGGCGGGGCAGGGGGCAGTGATACGTTTTCAACTTTGATGTAATTGTTCGAATAAGTCAGCAGTTAACCTACCATTGTTTTGTTGCATAAGGACGTGTTTTAAGTCAAAATAGTCGATCTTTGCGGAGTGATGGCTTCGTCTTCGTCGTCTTCCTCTCCTTCCTCCACCCCCTCCTCCTGTTGACCAGTGGACATCTGCTTTTCCACTCAATGCTATTGCAACGGAGTTGATTTTTGTTTCCTTCGTAAGGTCAAAAGATACAGTTCCCGTGATGATGTCCCCGCTGGAGTACACTTTTCTCGGATTGTTTGGCGTAAAGTTGAATGTAACATTCTTGAAGGTAGACTGGAACATTGTGAACACCCGGTTTACCTCAGATAGGTGCCAAAATGAAGTGAAATCAGTGTAATCTTAATTAAAAGTATTTTGAAGAACAGCTCACAAAGACACTGGGTAGTGCGCATGTGTAAAGGCCGGGCCTCCGCCCATGTGGACGACTTTCCATTAATTTAATTAAGCTAGAGCTTTGAAGGAGACGGCTGCGAGGACAGGACATAACAGAACAGGCATTTCCAATTGAAACGTTCATCAAAAATGCGATGTATATTTGTGATAATATACGCATTATTATTTGATTAGGACTTGCCCTTGCCGGGTTTGTGCGTGTCCCACTAGTTGTTCTAGTGTTGTTCTCATATTTCACCAGTAGATGGCACCAAGTACACGTGGTTCAGTATATTGAAAAGGACAATCACTGTTCATTACGCAAACATTGTGGAGTTGAGACATCGAAGTAGGCCTACTTATCCACAGCAAATATCTGGTCTAGACAACAGACACGGTGTCCTGGCAGCAGCTGCTTTACTTCCATTTACAATTTACATCAAGCCAAAGTGTGATATGAGAATACTAGTGCATTCATTCATTCATTCATTCATAGTGAGGGTCACGTTTCTGTTAGTCCCACCAGTTCCATGCTGTCATTTTCTTCTATTTTTTTTATCTGCAGAAAAATTCTTGCAGCAAAACAGGAAGCCACAGAGGCAGCCGTTGGCGGCCCTAATCTTGTGCAGATCCTGTGATAGCTTTCTTCTTGTCCAACAATACTGGCCAGGGCTGAGGAGGCTCTGGAGGTGTTGAAAGAGCCGGCAACTGAACAACAACCAAGTTCTTAGTCAGTGTCTGAGACCAACACTCATGTAAGTGCAAGGGAAACCGCATGTTCAGTCATCTCAAAAACAGACCAAAGAGCGAAGATAGTAACTGCAGCCATTAAAGGGCTTGTTCATTGAGTCACACATTGAGTTCTTTACCCAGATCAAAGGTTTAAACTTTATGGATCAATGTATTCTTCCTCCTGCTGCCCTTATAGTGAATGAATAATAATAATGCATTAGTTTTATACAGCGCTTTTTCTCAAGACTCAAAGACGCTTTACATTACATTATTCATTCACTCCACAGTCACACCCGGTGGTGGTAAGCTACTTGTGTAGCCACAGCTGCCCAGGGGCACACTGACAGAGGGGGTGGCTGCCAGTCTGCGCCTAC
>JAVQKC010209689.1:0-11296 GCA_036025475.1 Philypnodon macrostomus | reverse complement strand
GAAGTAGTCGAAACATGTAAAGCAGGTAAACAAAAGCTCTCTGTCTCACAAAAAGAACCACATCCTTTACTTCAGATTATTGGTGCTCTTAAAATGTAGAAGCACCATTGGAAATTTGGAAGCTCCATATAATTAGAAAAACACAATAACATCAACATATATTGTTTTTAAAATGTAATTTCTTTTTCTTGGTTTATTTGACAGGGACAGTGTACATTAATCAACATATTTTTCATCCGCTGTCCCTGGACACATTGAAATGGTCTCAGCAGTCATATTATACAATGAACAATACAAAGAGCAATAAGCATAACATAACTAACCAGAGGGTCGCTGGTTCAAATCCCCGCCCAAGCGTATACTGTTGTTGTGTCCCTGGTCAACATCCCACATTGCCTATGAATGAATGTGGTTGTGTGATTGGTCTTTTGGACGTGGGTGCAGACTGGCAGCCACGACTCCTTCAGTGTGCCAGGGCAGCTGTGGCTACAGAAGTAGCTTACTACCACCGGGTGTGACTGTGGATTGAATGAATAATGTAATTATATTGGCGAAACGACGATATTATGGAATCACGTTGGTCCGCAGATTGTGTGTGTGAACGCGATACTGTCATTGTCTGGTTCCAGACTTTTTTCAAAACAGCTGCCTTGGCGAAGGTATGCGCTTTCCGAGTGCTTTCTAGTTTTGTTTTACCTACCTGCCACTTTGAGAAATACGGTTCTTTTATCATCAGGATGTTCCATAGCTCACTGTAACTCTCTCTGTAAACCTCCTCAGCAAGTGTGTCATTTCCTGATACATTTCTTTATTTTGTTTCTTTTAACACATTCAGAACTATGTTGCATTGGCTATTTATATTCTCAGGCCAAGCGTTATGGTTGAAGACTTTGAAACTGTGGACTTCTTTGGTGGCTTCATTTGTTCTTCTTGATCTTCTGGAGCCTTTTGTCCTGCCTCCCCCTTCCTCAAAATAACTTGAGAATTGAGAATGAACACACAATATTATAAAACAACTAGTTCTAAACACAATTAGTGTATTAACATAGTATACTACTTTATATTCATATTTGTCGTATTCTATTTCATACATAAAAAAAACCTGCCTTCACCACACACGATTATTAATAGTAATAATAATAATTTTGCATCAAAGATATGTACCCTATAGTTACTGTATATGGATGCCACCTTTTGTGCTTCTCACACTCTTCTGGTTAAAAATCTAGTGAAGAAAATACCAGTAAGAAAATGTTTCAAAATCTGTTTCAAACAATGAATATTTGAAGTTCAACCAGAAAGACTGTGACCTAATCCCAGTCCTGTCCCTCAGCTCACTTCATCTCAGCCAATCACATTCTACTTCCTCATCCACTGAGCCAATAACTGCTCAGCTGCCTATATTTAAGCTGCCTGTGTCACCCATTCATCTGCTTTTTTTAAGATCTGAGCAGCCCTCCTCCACCCCATCACCTCCCGAGCATCTGATCAACATGTAGCAACATTAGATAACTTTCCTCCATCACCAACTCAGCTACTATGAGTCAAGTCCACTCTTCTGCAGCACAATCATCTCACTGCCCACCATTCCACCGATCTATGCTACTCTGTCCCATCACGTTCTCAGCAGCAGAGTTATCTCACACTGTCTCATGCTCCTCTGTCCCATCACGTCCTCAGCAGCAGAGTCATCTCATACTGTCCCATCACATCCTCAGATGCAGAACCATCTCACTGTTTCATGCTCCTCTGTCCCATTACGTCCTCAGCAGCAGAACCATCTCACTGTTTCATGCTCCTCTGTCCCATTACGTCCTCAGCAGCAGAGTCATCTCTCTGTCTCATGCTCCTCTGTCCCATCACGCCCTCAGGAGCAGAGTCATCTCTCTGTCTCATGCTCCTCTCTCCCATCATGTCCTCAGCAGCAGAACCATCTCACTGTCTCATGCTCCTCTGTCCCATCACGTCCTCAGAAGAACCATCTCACTGTCTCATGGTCCTCTGTCCTATCACATCCTCAGCAGCAGAGTCATCTCTCAGACTCATGCTCCTCTGTCCAATCACGTCCTCAGCAGCAGAATCATCTTACTGTCTCAGGCTCCTCTGTGCAATCACATCCTCTCCACAACCTTTTCACCATTTGTCCCATTTCCCTTCCTCTGCCACCACCAGTGTCTAGGCTCCGGGGGGAGATTGGCCCCTACCTACACTATTCTCCCTACAATGTGTCAATCATCAAAGTCTCTCCCTGCCAGAGTTACTCCCTCTTGCAAGAGTAATCAATTTTTACAACTGTACAAAGTATACAGTAAATGATAGATAACTCATTATACACTGTTCTATTGTAATTAATTTAACTATGAACGTACAGTACATGTATATACCCATGTACCTAGACATGTACTTGATATACATGTTGTAATTACCACAACTTGGTGTTATTTCAGGCATTATTCTAAGAGTTATAATATATAACACAAAATACATGCAAGCATATACCCACGTACACTAATGTGTAAGTGTGTGTATACAACATAACGTATGACCTTATACAGTTATACTACATAACATATGGCATCTGCATGCGTACACCCATGCACACATGTGCATGCATGTTACAGTTAGTTAAATCTAACTGACATTGTATCTGTTACTATCTATTTTCTAATATCACATAATACTTGCATGCATGTACCCATGCACAATAATGTGTACATGTGTGTATGCATTCTCTGATTAGTTCAACATACTATGACCTAGTATCAGGCCTTACTCTGTAATTTATCATTTATAAAACTTTAGTTTATAAACTTGTATTATTATATTGTTTATGATCTATAAACTTAGTATAGTTATAAACAAAATAACATGGTACCTGCATGCATACACCCATGCGCACAGCTGTGTACATGTGTGCATGCATGTACTGACTAGTTCAAAATAGCTGTGACCTTGTTGTCTGGTATGACTTTATAGTTTATAATATAGCAATATAACATGGTACCTAAACATAAACACATGCACACTACCGTGTCCATGCATGTATGTGCATGCTCTGAATGGTTCAGATACACTAGTTGCAATATACATGATAAAGTATTTAGCACATGTTCTTTCATCCTATCTAAGCTACAGGTTAATAGCAGAGGTTAAACAGTCAATAAGAGATTAGGGATCCTTCATACATTCTATAGCTTTAATTGAACACCATGGCTCGGTAATGAGCACTAGTTTCCCGGGTTTGATGTTGTTACCCCCAGAGGTTAACCACGGCACCAACGTGACACCAAAACTACCACTCTCACTGCTCTCCAGGCTTAATTACGGCAAACTCCATCTCTTTTTATATAATCTTAAAAGTGCTTGTCTGGCAGCTGTTTGTTTGCCTATATTAAAAACGGGAAAAAACATTACAGTGTAGATCATTTGGCAACACAGCATTTTGAATCGCAGCCCTTCCCCGTTATGTGAAGTCTGGGTTTGCGCAATGATTAAATGCTTAATAAAAAATTCACGCCGGTTGCCAACATCTGTATTGTACGGCTAACGGCTCACTGGAGTGTGCGGCGAGACTTGTAAAGTTTCCAAACGTGGAAAAAAAAAAAAGTTCACCTAAGAGTTTGCCTTGCTCATTACCAAGCTACTTGTGTGCCTGCGATTAGACGGGAGAACATCTTTAATTGCTTTAAAATCTGAATGCATGATAAGAATGGATTAATTTGATTTTTCTGTTCCTACAAGTAGCAGATGGTTTATGTCTTTGGGAATGCTCATGTTGTAAAATGAGATCCCCAGCTTGCCTCTGATTGGTCACTGTTAATGAAGCATGCCGGGCTGATTATTGATTTAGAAAATGAGGACGACACCGGCATTGTGTGTCTTGTTGTAATAAATTAAAGACAATCTCTGTTTTATAGTTTGGTGAGACTGCTACCTTAAATATCATAAAACACGGAGATTCGCCGTCGCTGGCCCGTCAAAGTCGCTTTATTGTTTATTTAAAAATAGGCACTTTTTACGGTCGCCGCTAACAAGCAGATGGTCGCCTTGACTTATTTGCATTGCGCTGTTTCTGAATGACCGATCACATGCATGGAGGGAAATGCAATGAGCTGCTTGTCAGGGAGAAGACAATACTCAAGAGAGAGAGTGATCCCCTCCGCGAAAACTAGATATACATCCGCAATTTACACCGGCTCCCGTTTTTTAAGGTTACAATGGGTTTTTTTTGCATTATTATTGGCTTTTCGCAATAACAGCTGTTCCCCATCCGCGCTCCAATTTAGCCGTCCGCACGTGGACTGACAAGCAGCTGACGGGCGAGAGCGTGGAGAAATCTGAGCTCGTATGTTGCATCCAAATGATTCATCTATTTTTTTATTTGCGTAATTATTGATGCCCCCCCTCCCCCCTCCCAATACGCCTACACCTCCCACTCTTGGCTAGCACATCGCTCCCTGGCAGCGCTCCACTCCGGCAAAATGAAAACAATCAAAGTCCACAAACAGCTATTTGATATTCAATGAAAAATAAAGGAACAATAGACAATGGGCCGCTGTGAGGAGCCTCTGCAGATATGGATATTATCAACAACAGTTCAATTAAATCCAAAACGACTGACAAGACTGTTAGATTCTGTGTTATTTTGTGGTGTTCATATACAATAGGCCATTTGGACAAACCCGGTGAGGCATGTCAAAAACAGTTTTTGATCATCTTAAAGGTGTAGTCTGAATGTTACCTAAAATAAAATTTAAAAAAAAACTTTATCAGACCCTGTTCTATAATATATTGTAGGCTAATATTTTACTTTAGTCCCTTCCCTGGCCTCTACAGCAACGTCAGAGCAGACTTCAACCAATAGTAGTTGAGTTTGACTTTAGTCCCTCCCCTGGCCTCTACAGACCACAGACAACCTACTTTACATCATAGAACAGAGTACATTGGTATTATTATTATAATTTTTTTTTTTTTTTTTCATTTTGAAAAAAGTTTAAGGAAAATTGTTTTCTGCACGTCTCTCTCTGACTACATGTTCTTTACATGTTAATGTGGGTTCTGTCCTCTTTATCTGTCCAAAGACACTCCTGTTGAGAGAAATGGTCAATCTAAAACAGTGATATTATATCATTAAGTAGAACCAGGCAATAGGCATTTCTGCATTTCAAACAATTTATTATTTTATGACAGCTTGGGGTTCACCGCAACAACAAATCTTAATGTCTTGTCATGTTGTTGTCAATTACAGCTTGACAACAACGTCTCATGTGATGAGTCATGATATTCCACTCTTCTTAAAGAGTCAGACGTTCAAAAGTTTAGAGATGGTCGAATTAAGTTCACCTGTATTGCATTTTAAAAGCTACAAATTCACCCAAAAGTCAGATATCCCTAACTTGACTGTGACTAATAGAAGTATGAAAGCATCTGATAGTTTGTGTTTCTAAATGTCAGCTCTGTATCTAACTGAGTTGCTCAGAAGGTTTCTGTCTCCAGTGACCCCTAAGATGAGATACTAACAATTATCTTGCTAATTGATTAATCTCATTTTACTGACAACACAAAGTTTGTGAGGAGGGGACAACCAGGCCATGACAGACTCTTCAAAGTCTGGCCAATAATTGAACTACTGGTCCCTTGTTTTTTGGAGGTCTACACACCAGGCACCAGGCGCTCCTTGGATGAAATGACCATCTCATTCAAGGGAAGGTCCGTCTTGATGCAGTATAACCCCAGAAAGCCAGATAAATATGGCTACAGAGCATATGCTTTGAGTGAAAGCAATACAGGGTATGTTCTGCAGTGGTCACTTCACACCTGCTAGTATTCTGGTAAAGGGGGTGCCACCAAGCGTATTGTTCATCACCTCTTGGGTCCATATGAGGGGAATGGGCACGAGATCTACATGGACAGCTACTACACCTCACAGACCCTTGCTGAGGAGTTGGCCCAAAAAGGCATTGGTTTATGTGAGACAGTCACAGCAAATAGGCGTGGGATGCCTGGAAGTCTGTAAAAAGACCAGCTAACTTTGAAGAGAGGTGATCCACCTATGTTTCTAAGAAAGGGCAAACTATTGGCAGGTGCGTAGTATGACACGAAACGTGTCAGACTGTTGTCCTCGATCCATGGTAACTCTGTATTTACCAGAGTAATAAGGACAAAGAAGAGCAGAACTGGATGGCAGTGACCGCTCTGCATTGACAGCTATAACCAATTTATGGGTAGACAGAGCAGACCAGAGAATGAAAACCTACATTTTCCCACACTATTCCAAGAAATTGTATAACTGCATCTTCAATGCCCTCCTCAGCATAAGTGTGGTAATTTACACCCAGAGCATTCAACCACCACCCAAGCCACTCAAGGCCTTCATACAGGCTAGCATCAGTGTCTATCCAGAGGGATACAGAGGAAAGAGGAAACATGATGACAGACCTTCAGTTGAAACAGCACAACTTCCAAAAAGACTCACAGAACGCCACTGGCTTAATGAGACCCAGAGCTGGCCTGACTGTGTTGTCTGCTCAGACCGCTTTTTACAGGTGCAGTCAGTGTGGTACTGGTCTGTGTCCTGTCCCTTGCAAAAAGATATAACATACAAAATTTTTTTTTTGAAACGGCTGAAAAATTTGTCACCCACCTCCATTTTTCTTACCTCAAAATATGTTCTGCCTTTAACATGGAGCATGCTGGCATGTGAAGGCATTGCATAGTATGTTGGCTGACCCATTTTGCTCACCACAGGGGGTTCCCTATAGCATTTAATATTGATGCTTGTATGAAAATATAGGATGGTTTGGTAATGATTTGCTGCAGACCTTTGTAAACCTACGCATGCAAGCATTTTTTAAAAGAACTAGTTTTGTCTGTGAAGTTGAACTAACAAATTTGATGTTTTTTTTGTTCTCTATTTTCTAATCACAATTTTAGCATTTAGTACACCCTAAAGGCTGCAATTTGATGGCAATATAATATTCTCTACATAAAACAAATATATGTACAAACATGATAATTTTTTTTGTTGTGTTAAGGGTTAAAATGTGCTGATAACTGAATATTGTTTTAAAAAACATGGCAAATTGAAACAGAATCTCAATTAGAATTGTACAGACCTAGTTGTGAGGGGTTTGCGTGGCTCAGCAACATTGTCACCATGGCCAGATCTCTTGCAATTTCTGCTTAAAGCTACAATTGTGGCTTTCTGCTTAAAGCCACAATGTGAAGAAAGAAAAAAAGTAAATACACAAAGTTTGGATGATGCCTTACACAAACCAGGAAGTTTGAGAATATAGAAACATGAGTATTCGGAGTGCTCTTGACCTGTGGAAGTGTGTGATTAGTTAAAAAAAAAGTCAACCTGGCTCTAAAACACAAATTCTTAATACAGCCCACAGAGGGTCTCTAATTCGCCCCTTTTCTCACATGCTGTACTATTAACTTAATAATAATTTTTGCTCAAATACAAGGGAAAAAAAATCTAGTGCAGATTTAATCAACACTATGATAATAATTATCAGGCACTGTAGCATTTGACATATTTGGTATAAAAATACTAAGATACTTTTGTGAAATCAAACTTTGAACATAAATAGTCATTATGGGTCTTGTCTGATATCACAATATAGACATTTAAGGAATAAATTATATTGCGCACACATCACAGCTCTCCATTCTTTAGCCTATTAGCTGTGAATAGGTGAATGTGTGCTCTGGCTAAAATGTCTCCATTGAAGAGAAATGATGTCATTGCGAAGTGGAATTCAATAAAATAGCACCCAGTTATATTCCTGTCCTATGTGACCTCCTCATTTATTTGGCCAATTTAAACGTTCGCCTTTGACTTGAGGGAAATGTGCAGGTAGCAATTACCGGCTCCCCTAAAATCATTTCTTCACAGCTGTACAAGTATTTAAACTAACGCCAGCTCATACTGCAAGACACATTACAAAAGAATATGGACTATTTCAATGGTTGGCATGGTTTAGGTATTCCCCTGCTGCCAGTATCTGCATGCAGTGATTATCTTGGACTGTCATTTATAAAATATGTGTTGCCAAACATTACCAATTACCAATTTCACCAATGTTGATTCCGATACCAATATTTTGTTTTGTTGGTTCGAATCCCACTCCAACGCATACTGCCATGTCCCTGGACACGGCACTTCACCCACATTGCCCATTTATGAATGATTTAGTGTGATTGCCCGTGGTCAAAGAGGCCATTGGCGCAGAATGGCAGCCACGTCTCTGTCAGTGAGCCCCAGGTCAGCTGTAGTAGCATACCACCACCGTGTGTGGAGAGCAAATAAATAATGCAATGTAAGTCTAGAAAGGCACTATAGAAATCCAATGCATTATTGTTTTTATTATTATTAGGTTATGTTTACTGCTATGTAAAGAAATGTAGACTAGGAAATCATCATAGAAATTACTTCTTTGAATATATATATATTTTTTTAATTAATCCATAAAATACCAAATTTAGTAAAGACTTTTTAAATTGGCTTCTCTTTCTCTGGATGTTTTTAGTCTTATCACCTGGGTAACATCTGGATAGGCCAATTCCGATATCAGTTAACCTTGTGAATATCAGCCGAAACCTATGTGTATCCTTACTAAATTTGATTCTTGATGAGTCTTGAGTATTGAATAGGTTCAGTCCACCCTAACTGGTTTACCATTAGGCAACAAAGTACCAGACTTACTTTCTTGCTGTGCCTTTTTCTCATACATTCTTACCTTCCAAGCATTAAGCAGCACGAACAGAGGCAGGATTAGATTCATATTCTCCACACACTCAAAGCACACTGTGCTGACATGCCATAATTCATTCCAGGCTGTAGTATTTTATTTGTAGATCTATGAAAAACTGGTACGACATCCCTTCCACAAACATAGCCAGGGTCGATATACCAGTTCAATGTACTGCACAGTGCATCCAAATGGGTAAAAGAATGGTCTCTCCATCTAAAAAGCTCTTCACACGTTTTATTTTTTGTGATGTTCAGACAAACAAAGGTTGTCTTGGTTGAACTGAATTTAATAATCTATGTTGGATTATCCAACAGTAGTTAATTTAGCCATCTAGTGGACACAAGGTATATTGAATGCCTTTATTTGACTACTTTAAATGTGTGCTTTTTGAGGTTTTGTGTTTTTCCAAGGTTTCTTTCCCCAACAACTTGCCAATGTTAAGAAGGAAATTTCAAAAAATGTTTATCTATTAATATTTTAGACTATGTATATGATTTATTTATTAGTATTTAGTATTAGTAAAACATTGGGACAAAATATGTTAATTAGGTAAAGGGTCTCAAATGTAAAATTAGGTATAATTTAATTTAGGTATAATAACAAAATTAGGTTAAAAAAAATCTTCATTATCCGAGTTGCCATTACATTACATTTGGTATTTTTGGGCAATTGTTTTTTTTTTTTAAGTAAGGGTACAATTTTATTACCTATTTTCACTTTACATCACAGAACAGGGTCAATTTTAAGGAGTTTTTAAAAACAATTTATTTACGTAGTAAACCTCCAGACTACAGCTATAAGCAAGAAAGTACTAGCCCCCATACATTCTTACCTTCCAAGCTTTAAACAGCACGAAACAGAAAGTTGACTAGATTCATATTCACTGCACACTCAGGGGGAAAAACACTGTGCTGACATGCCATAATTCACTTGTGGCTGTAGTATTTTATTTCTGGATGTAAAAAAAAAAAACGGTACGACATCACTTTCACAAACAAATGCTGCCACCGATATAATACGTTCAATGCTCTCTGTGGCGCATCCAAAGGGTAAAAGAGTGGCATCTCCATTTAAAAAAAGCCCCCCGCATGAGTTTGAGGTGCTGATACATTGGGACTGCTCCACAACACTGTCAACGCCGTGGTTTGACAAATGCACCGGTCCGGGCGAAACGCTTGGGCCAGCACAAACACATCTGCGCGATTCATCTTCCGCCCCTGGAAAATAGATCAGCATATCAACGGCATCCATTTTGTTTTGGGATGGAGTCTGACAATAACGGGCAGGCATAGGCCATATGATCGATGAGGGAAACGGCAAAGGAGGAAAAACAAGAAAACAGCAAATACCACAGTAGAATTATTTCATATTTAATAGCCACCTGCACTACTGAAGATCTGAAGTTAGATGTGGCAGGCAGAGATCCATTGTAGATCTCGCACACAGTGAAATAAATATTATACTGTATGGATGGCTTTTGTGGAATTGTTAATAAATCGTAGCATGATACAGAACGGAGATTTTTGTTGCCATGGGGCAGACTGATGGAGCTGTGGCAGCCATTCCAGCATACAGCCTCTCCGACCACCACTAAAAATCAATCACACTTGTCTTGCCCAAAGATACAATGGCAGTATGGAGTGGTATTCGAACCAACATACCAATTATACATGTGAGAAATGAGTCCCAGTGCAGTGCATTTGTCTCTGTCCAGGCCCCCCTGATGGAACATGATGATGACTCCTCAATCTTACCTCTGAGAAGACTGTGGCACCAGGCTGTTTACCTGGGCAGGTGTGTGCCGGCGGGCTATTATGGAATTAATTAATTATTAATTAATTATGGAGTTTTTGTGAGAGTTTAAAACAGTGAGGAAATGTAAAAACCTAATTCTAAACACCTGCTGTATCAGATTTGTGTGTGGGGGGAGTTTTGTAGTAACCACTGAACATCATGTATACTTATAATGGCAATGACAATATAGGGATTTAATTTAATCTAATTGGCCAGTCTTATGTTGTCTTATATTGAAGTTTATTGCTAGAGTCATTACTGGTTAATGATTAACGGTGGCAAAGCCTTGTGGAACAGACATTTTGGAGTCAGTTCATGTGAATGTCTAGCCACTATAACAATGTAAACAGTCAGCTTTGGGTTTTTACACTCTCAATCTAATGACATTTATTAGCCATCCATTACAGATGGACTGTTGAGACTGTCCATTGAGAATGTAAAAGGTTGTCTATCATGATTAACTACAACTCTCAAAGGTGTATTTGGCCTCACACACAAAGACCAGACTCCTGTGTCCAGAGTTGAAACTATGAAGCAGAAAAGATAATCCTTAATCAATATTGGTCAACTGGGATGTATTATAACATGAGATTAGTTCTGAGTTTGTCTAAAATTAGCAAATATTACTAATACCAATAGCGACGCCAAAATTCAGTATAATGTCATATATGTTGTTATTTATATATATATATATATATATATATATATATATATATATATATATATATATATATATGTGTGGG